>APFE031505590.1:41338-64378 GCA_000404065.3 Pinus taeda
ATAGATCAACGCCTTATAATTCAGCCTCTTTGAGGGGGCAACCTCCTTTACATTACATAAATGAACAATTCTTCGATGATTCAAATGAAAAGACCTCCTCTCTATATATATGAGTCTAAGGGGTCATAACATAACCAGAGCCTACATAACAATAATAATGTAAGGGCACAATAATAACAATAGTGGGCTTCTATGGGGCACAATAGTAACAATATGGGCACTACATGGGTACATCAATATAATAAGTGGTTTGTACTAATAACAATAAGGGGTGACACTAGTAGTATAGGGGCCTAACATACTCTCTCTCTCTCATACTCTTGGACACTTAGAGCATTCTTGGAGCACTCTAGCATTGGGTCAAGGAAAGAAAAGGAAGGACAAAGAAGCCAAAAGGAATCAAAGATCAAGTAAGCAAGTCAAGCTCAAGAGGCTACAACGGGATTACTTTCAGGTATCGAATTACATGTGTGATAGCCTTGTTTGATTTTGCATGTATGGTACATGCATGTGTGTTTTTGGTTCTCTTGTTGTCAATGGCATGGGTTTTTCCAGGAATGACAATGTTTTTCAATCTTGCCTTTCTATTTTTGAATAGCCATGGTGTGGTGGGTTCTCTTGTATTTAGTTGAGTTGGACAGTCAGATGGACTCGAAGTTGAGTGGGGTGGTCTTAAGAATATTCACAAGGCTTAGGAATCCCGAGATGGGATACACAGTAAATCTTAGTTGTGAACACCTCGATTGAGTCTAGGAATCCTTGACTAGTGAATGGTGGGATACACGGTAAATATCAGAGGTGAATACCCTTGATTGGACCTAGGAATCCCTTAACCGGTAATGGAGGGATACATGGTAAATCCCAGAGGGCGGCGACCTTGTAGGCCTAGGAATCCCTTGACCGGTAACGGAGGGATACATGATAAAACTGAGAGGTTAAGACAAAAAAATTCTTTATGGTTTAGTTGGAGATATTTGGAGGCATCCATGCTTGTTTAGGGCCTAGTGATCTGGTGGTGTTTGTGGTAAATCTTGGTTGTATTGATGAGGTTTCAGGCCTAGGAATCCCTTGGTGAGATATATGGTAAATCCTAAGGAATGCCTGGTTGGTTTTGTTGTGAGTCCCACATTCATGCTTGGAATATGGTATGGAGGTGATTGGATGAAAGAAATATTTGGTTCATCCCAATCTATTGTTGGGTGGTTTATGGAATTCCAGAATTGGTATTCTTATGCACTCATTAATAATAACTCCTTCTTCTTGGTATTTCATGTGTAAATGTACTAGTTCATATGTGATTCTTATGGTTGTTATATCGTTGTTATTCATGTTGGTTATGAGTGTGTTTTATGATAGAATTTATGTATGGTTCATCATGTTTTGATTAGAAAATGAATGTTTTATAGTTGCTTGCATAGATTTTCATGGGATCGGATGAGGGTCCAGATCACTAAAATGTCAAGTTGTCTTAGGGGTTAAGCACCTGGAAGGGTTGGTTGCCTCCTGAAGGGTCTGTAGCTCCTGAAGATCAAATTAGTTTGGTTTTGTTGGTTCCAATTCCTTAAATGTACATGGGGAGTTGAATCACATCATAGTAGCCTTTGGTCACATGTTTACCCCAGTCGACTGGTTAAATTGGGTAAATGTGGGAGGAGGGTGTTACAAGTGGCTCATTTTTTTCACCTATATGGTTTGGAATAAAAGTTTGAAAGGTGTAGCTTGTTTCTCTGCGAGAAACAATTGCACCAAGTTTGCATGACATTGTCTATTTTTTATACCCATATATGTATCTTTATTTGTTATGTTGACTGGTACATCTACTGATAAATCTTTTCCATATCTAAATTTGTTGTCGTAGACATTAAATTTGGAATGGTGTTTCTTGTAATTCCTCGTTTGTCTAATATTTTAGAAGATGGAAATCATCTTAATCCTATTTCTGTTGTTGTATATTATATTTCTTATTACAGTCAATCGATACTAGCAGATCGGTTCATTTTAGGGTTTTGATTCAATATCATCCAAGTTGAAATACTACATATCCCATACCAAATACTCATCTAAACATGAGTCTTATGAAAGGAACTTAGAGTTTTGTTTGCAACATCAACTCATGAAGTTGGTATGTTTGGTCATTCTAGGTTACTTATGTGATTCTTGTGTTGTAACACCATCGTTTCCTAAATCAGTATGCATTTTGAATTTTTGCATGGATGCATATAAAGTGGTAGGCAAAGATTACATAGATAATATTTATCTTCTTAAGGTTTGACTGGAAAGTTACCAAATTAAAGATTCCCTATGAATTCTACAAGATGACAAACTATTTTTCTTTATTTTTGGAATATGCAGCATATATGTCATTAGTAAATAATAAAAAGTTACATAGAATAAGATATCATGGAGAAAATGTCTCTTCCCTACATATTTAGTAGAATTATCATGTGTACTTTGGTTCCAATATCAAGGCAATCTACATCTTTCATAAAATTGGCAATTTGAGCATAAATATATATAACCAACTTGGATCTAAAATTCAAATGGAACAGATTATTTTCCCCAAGAATGGTTGCATAATCCTGGTATTTCTATTAAAAAGATATTCATGCCAGTCTTATCATACGTCAACGAATTTCTTACTTATCAAACCATCCAGCCCTCTTGCAAAGTATCCCTTTCCATTGAAGAGGGAAACAACAAAAAAAATATTATACTGACCATAAATCCATGCCCAATAGGCCCTAGTTAATTTGCAATTCCACATGTCATGCTTAGTGGTTCTAGTATCATGGAAAACCACACAAAATCATATGTATGACCAGGGTGATGAAATAATCCTCTTAACTACTAAATTGTCATAGAGGATCAACCATCCAAGCAGTCTATCCTTAAGAGAAGAGTGAAACTTTCAAATATTTTGACACTACCTAAGCCATCTATTTATTTCTCTGGTGTGGTCTATGTCCTATTAAGATTATCAACTAGGAATGATTTGGCCAAAGTTCAGGATATAGTTCCTTGGTTATATAATCCACAGAAGACTTCCCAAAAAACCACTTTTTTTATTTCCAAACAGGGTAAGTGCATCCAGATCAAACTTTTTTTTCAAATGAAAACTTTGTGAGATCCTCCCTCTTTCATGTAATATCCATATGGAGGGTGGTTGAATCGCCAGCTAGAATAGTGGTTGGTAATCCCGAGGGATATGACCAAATTTGAACCTATCTCCAGTGATCTTCTAATCTACAACATGGTCTGGGTGGGTGGTTCAATTGATTGAGCTAACCCTTGGGGATAACCAAATTTAACTTAAATAAGTCATAATATGAAATTATCTGGAAAATTTCAGTGAAAATAAGCTTGTTTAATGGTTGGAGTCATTGATTTTTTGTTAGAGTTTGCGAATACAACCCTATGTTTTAGGATTTCCCCACAAATCTCTCTAGGTATTAAAATATTATTAAAATTTGGAGGATGGCCTTACATGAGAGAAACAAGAAGATGAAAATGTAATACCTTCAACCTTTTTAGTATAAATGTCAACGACCTTTATACAGAAGAAAAATGATGAAATCCCAACTATTTACTATTTATTTTATTCTCTAATGCCTTTGGAACTAGCCATCAAGTTCCCGTAACCTGCAGGTACTCTTGTTTTGAAGCCGAAAACAATGTTGGAGGAAATGGGTAGCACAAATGAGAGAGCCCCATAAGCATATTTGTAAATGGATGGGCCTTTGCCACTGTGGAAGACGTGGCCCGGACTTATAATCATTGATAAAGCATTTTACCATTGCTCTTTGATACAATGTGTAGATTTTTCTATAGATTCAACAGCTCATGTGATATACTATAACATAAGATAAGAATCTACTCAACTCTTTACAGAGGAAACCAATAATGATCGATGAAAACAATAATCAAAAAGAGGAAGAATACCAATCACACATAATGCAATATTTCTCTGGGGAAAGAAACTACTCAAAAACCCAACTATCTATATTGCATTAACTAGAAGATTTGAGAATAAAATACAATGCTTGTTCTCACTACAACAATTCCTGCACAAGTATGAGCTAACTCTCTGCCTCACAAGCCCTCTCTAGCCAACACTTACCCAATTTTGTTGCCTGCCAAGCCCCTACTTCCTTGCATAATTCTTGAGAGAATCATCCCATATTTAATTGGTAAATCCTTCCTCCATAACTTTGCAACCCAAACTTAGGTCCTCAATTGATTGCATGCACAATCTGTACAACTCGAAAAATTATAGAACTGATAGTACATTGTCCCTACACTCTATTCTCAACTAGGTCTTCCTCTGAACTAACATGCATGAGTTATTTTTTATTGAATCTTCAATTAACTGGTGTGGTATTGGTTGATGCACTGGTGCACTAATCCACTATTAGACCTCTACTAGTTCCTCCAATAGTTATAACTAGTTTAACTGACTATAACTCAGTTAGACTGAGTTATCTAATTACAACTCCAAAGAACTCAACCTGGGCCCATAAAATTTAGGTATCACTCTACATGAATCTAAATAGACTTCCAAATCAAATTTCCTAAGCTAACTAAGTCAACTTAACTCAGTTAAATATTACATGTTGCTACGAGAAAAGAGTTACAATTTTAATTCACAATTTAATTCAAGGACAAATTAAATTGGAATTTCTTGTTGCTATTTTTAACACTCCCTCTCAATAAGAAAGGGATTATCAGCTACCCTGATCCTGTCTCTGTTAAACTCAAATTTACATCTTGACAGTGCCTTTGTCAAAATTTCAGCATCCTACTCCTCTATGGGAATGTACTCCAACAACATAACGCACCTCTACACATAATCTAAAAGATGAAGATACCAAATATCAATATGCTTGGATCGATCATGAAAAGTTGGATTTTGAGAGAGTTTGATACAACTCTGATTATCAAAATAAATCATAGTTGGATCCGTCTGTTGACCAAATAAACCAACCAAAGTCTTCCTCATCTAGATGGCCTCACAATTTGCTTGACTAGAAATTGAGATATGTTTCCTGTTGTACCAAGAAACGGTTTCTTAACCAATACTAAAGATCCCTAATGATGTGCTCCTCCTGTCGAATGTACTCCCTACCCAATCTGCATTGATGAAGCCTTGAATCTTCACTCCCTTTGTTTGTTTGTACTACAATCCATAATGATTAGTTCCTCTAAGGTATCTCAACACATGCTTGGTCACCTTCCAATACAGCTTGGTCGGCCGAGCCATCGCTTTACTAATATGGTTAACTATATAGCACATGTCCGGTCATGTGTTCACCAAATACATGAGTGAACCCACAAGCTGCCTGTAAATAGTAGCTTCCACTATGTTGGCTTAATGGGCCCTGACCTAAGTTCAGCGTTAAGTAGCCAAGCAAATCCCTACATTGTTGGCCCTTTTAGCATCAATCTACAGAGCGCAAACTGAATTCTCACCTGAAGCAGTATGGGGGGATGTAGGAACCAACTTTCTACACCTTGAGTTGGTTGTGATGTCGGTTATTTTCCCGAACCCTTCCTTTGCGCAAACCAATAAGCCCTTTAGGGCTTATCTTGTCCTTTAAGCCTCCACGAAAGTCTTTGATCATCTTTCGCAGACCCTAAATAGATAGATCAGGCACTTACACGCCTCTGTAATTACTCTTACTTCTATATTTACTCAGGTTTGCTTAAGTATTGGTTAATTTTAACATGCATTATGGCTATCTTCACGTAAACAGATATTCTTACTTACATTCATATGAAAAAGTAAAATACATAGATTCGCGCATCAATATAGCAATAATTCATAACCCCAGTATTCAATATAACATAATCGCAACATTCATAACAGAAGTAAAATAACGCATACATAAATAATTCAAGAATACTTCTCTTTATTGATGATCCATATTTCCAGTATAGACTCTAACTACCCTGCGTACACAGCTGCAGGGGTCTGCGCACGAAACTGCGAACTTCTACCTTAGGTCTCTGCACACTCAGCTACAAAGCCTCTTCCTACACTAAGACTCTTCGCTCTTAACTATCACAGATCCATAAACTTACTCAGAACTCTACCAAAACTTATTACTTAGCTGCCTTATACTCTTCTAAGACTCCCTTTTTATACAATCCCATGGTCTGCGGACCATGGGCGGATCTCATCAAGCCGGCACAACTATCTGAACTAGGGGCAGAAACCCTTTTTAACTGCTTACATATTTGCGCTCTACAGCCACAAAATACAGATGCTTTACATTCTTTACACAAAACTTGGGCCTTTAGCCCCCAAAGTTGGGCTTTTAACCCTAAAATTGACTCAAGGGACCCATTCCCAACATGCCCCCAACACAAATCTGGTGACTCACCCCCGAGTCACTTTGTTGGTGTGGAGATCTTGTCACAAAGACCTCCCAGCTCCACTTGGACCACTGCGACTTCGACGATGCACTGTGTTGTCGCCTGCTTCACCTGCTCAACCAGCTACTTCATCGTTGGCACTACGCTATCTGCCTGTATTTTCTATTGTGTTTCCTAACTGGCCAATTTCCTTAAGTGGAGGTAGTGAGTACATATGCCTCCTCTAGCCAAGGCCCCAATCTGGCCTTGAGTACTGTCTCATTGCGTTGAGATGCATCCACCTGTTCTTTTAGTGCCTTTTCTTCCTGCAGCTTTGTTAACCTCTATGTAATGGTGACGGTGCGCATCATCGCTTTAACCTCATCATATTTCTACTACAATTCCCACACCTCTGTCTCCAGCCTCAACACCATGGGATCCTCCTATAGGTTGGTGACTACTTCGAGCGACTACTCAAAGAGCGCAATGCACTCCTTCACGGCAGCATCTATAGCTACTATGGCATATTTGACAATGACCTTATGTTGTTCCTTCACCTCTAGTGGAGTCAAAGGCTGGGCCCATAACTCGAGTTCTGTAATCTTAAGGTTCATATCAAACTGAACCTTAGCCAATTTTTTCCGCGCTTCGCGCACTCCGACAGCAAGCTTCTGAATTACCATGTTCACTGGTGCATCTTCAAGAATATCCATCTCTAGAACAGTCTTGCATGCCTCAAACACTACCTTGGTCGTATGCTCATTCTTTTCTATGATGGCCTTAAGAAGATCGATGGAAGAATTCTTTTGTGCGGCCATCTGAGCGTTGTTCATCCTCTTCTCACTGATAACATTCAGTGTGCGTTGTTCTCAAGCCTGAAGTTCTGTTATCACACCATCCTACAGAGTGCGAAGGGCTTCACTAGGAAGCGCGGCCAATTTTAGCCCAACCCCCTTGAGGGTGCTGACAGTGGCCTTGTCATCTTTTGTTGTTGTGGTCAGCGCTCCATCCAGCAGTGCTATTGCCCAAGGATCCAATGTGCACACCATTTCTGCTACCTCCAATGTTCCAGGCGCCAAACTAGTTGACACCACGATACTTCACCCCACACTGGTCTATACCTATGACACCTAGATCTACAGCTTGCACAAACTCGTTTGAATGGCACCTAGGGCCTCTTGTTGCTGATGCTCGAGCTGCTGCAGCAGTTCTGCGGTCGCATCCCTCACTGCATCACCAATTTCGTTCAAATCACCCTATGTCAAGTTGATTGGGTCAAGGGGCATTTTGTTGGCCTTAGACTTCTTCCTCAACCCTACTTTCTCTCAATCCCTATTGCACTTAACCTAGAATGGAGTAGTCTCTGGGTCTTCTCCTCCCTGGTCAGACATTTTCTCTTCCTCTTTTGTCTTCAAGGAAGGAGATTTCTGACTCCTATCGGAGTCATGTCGCTCCTCTTCTTCCTATCCTTCTACCTACTTTTTGGAAGCATGCTCTACTTTGGCTTTATCCTCAACCTCTTTCTTCCTCATCTCAGCCAATTGTTCCATCTTTAGTCTGGCCTCTTCCTTCTTACACTTTGTTGCAAACTTGTTAGACCCAACTGTCAAATTTGAGGCCATGCGCCACTTTACCGGCCGGTGGTCGAGGACTGTTGCGATCACGTCATCTATGGCAAGGTATGGAGATCCTTCTCTTCCAAGTCACTTAAGAGCTCCTTGTTACTAGTCATGTGGAAAGAAGCTCCACTGTCTAGGTACCATATAGTACCCATCATTGATGACACCATGAATGCGATGAGGGTAAAGTCCAATTCAAATTGTGAGGTAAGAACCTCACCTACCACTCCTCCTGAGGACTTCTTCTTGGACTTCTTGAGAAAAACATTTGTAGAAAAATGTCCCAGATCGTGACAATGAAAGCACTTGACTTTCGACATGTCCTTATTCTTTCCTCCATGATAATAATCTGATTTAATGGGATGCATTCCCCTTCGCTTTCTTTTCCTTACCCACAAAGGCACAATTTTCCTCATCATTAGTCTTTAATGAGGATCTGTCTCTGTTGTTCCTTCAAATCTCTTCCTGTACCAAATCTGACCACAGTCGTTCCCAATTTGGCAGCTTCTCCCTCCCATTGATAGAGGCTTGATAATTGTGCCAACTCTTGGGGATTCCTAGAAGAGTTAGGCTCACCATATCATCCTCAGAAACGATAATCCCAACACTTTCAAGGTCATCACGACAATGAGTGAACTTGGTCAAGTATTTCAGAATTGAGTTGCCCTTCTCCATTCTGATCTTTCTGAGTTTGTCCCTCAGTGCCAACTTCCTATGGCCACTTCTATTCTAGAACAGGTCCGCCAATGCCTTCTCCATTGAGTATGGAGTTTCCTTGCCATGGAGACTTGAGAAAATTTGATCTCGAACTCCCTTAAGGATAATCTGACTCACCTTTTCCACACACTTTCTCCATTCAGCCAGATCTTGACCATCCGATGTTGGAGGCTTGGGAATGTATTAATCAATGAATTCCTTGAGGCCATTGCCTTCCAGCATTGCTTCCATGTTTTCCTTCCATGCTATGTAATTTGAAATGCCTTCCAAGGCATACTCAAGTCACAACCCATAGAAAGACATATTGTTGATCTGAAGTATGAACTACAAATTCTATTTTTTTCACCTGCACAGAAAACTCAAAATCTCCTCTTCTATATTATCTTTAGCTCTGATAAAATGTAGATTTTTATGTAGATTCACAGCTCGTGTGATATACTAAAACACGAGACAATAATCTACTATGTTGTAATTCTCATAGACAGTGTCTAGATTTCAAAAAGATCGGTGCCTGAGTCATCTGAATTAGGTGCATCTATAATCATGCATTAGAAAGTAAAGAGCACCTTACTAAAGTCACTTGTAATTTTATTTATGAGTGATTCAAAACACATGTAAAATTACCCATTATATCAAGCCTTCATGCTTCATAGTGACACGATAATATAATGTATCAATCACCAATGGCCAACTTTATCTAGGAGATTACAACCCATTTCGATTAATAGGAGTTATGGTAGAAGAACATAAGGAAAGAAATATGTCTATTCAGACCTTAGAGAAACAAGAATTCTACATATACACGATTTTGAGTAAAGAGATGAACGAAAGATAAAATTGAATGCTAAGATCTTGGTAGTGATTTTTAAATATTAATTTCAGTCATTCACACAGACATTCTTTCAGCCAAATTCTGATTTAAAACGAATATGTAAATGAAAAGAAATACATCTAGTGACTATATTCCATAGAGATCTGAGAATAATATGCAACCCAGGTGAAAATACTAGAGATAGAAGACATACTATAACACTGGAACATGGGAATCGCTATAGATCATTCATTAATAACCTGTGCAAAAGCATGCATGGATACAACCAGGAAACTGTCTTTCCATAAAAATAAACAGAGCTTTTCTTCCAAAATTTAGAACCCTTCTTCATTTCTCGAGATCACATATGTATAGTCCTTCTTAAACGGTGATAGATCATTAGAATAATATTCTTTCTTGATCTCACACATCATCTCAAAACATGCTTCAAAATTTTAGCGTGTGAGGGAAAAATTATCCTAACCAATACATAATGTCTTTAATAAAGTATAGTAAAAGAATAAAGTAAAAGCAACTGAAAGTAAAATAAAATTCCATGGTTGGCACAATCTGATTGGTCCTCAGGACCTATGGGATGGTGAATATGCTTGATGGGAAGTCGTTGGATCACGAGGATGAACCATTTGTAGTAGCGAGGGGTTAGCAAATTGCTCACACCATTGCCACATGGTTGGAGGAGGTGGAGGAATAGATCTGAATTGTTTGTAGTTGATTCGGAGATGGATCACCCCTGAATAGTCTAATTTGTGATGAAAGGTACTTTTGACCAACTCAAGAAGATGAAATTCCTTTTTAAGGAAAGTCATTATAGTTATCCCTTTGAGAACCAGTGTCTTCTCGGGGGCTGCCCCTGTCTTACTTTTGATCTCAATCATTTTCAGATTATATATCTCTTGTGTAAACAACTCCTCATTAGGTCCCCACAAATTCGGTAACCCAACTTGTAGAATCTTGTTGAATTCCTCGTTGAAAGAAGCCACCACTTTTTGCAGCCTAGTAAGACTTTGCTTTTCTTTGTCTCTAGCTTCTTCCTTCAAAATTACTTTAGAAATATCTGCCACCGCACCCATTCTATCAGCTATATCTAGTGGCCTTAGCTCATCTATTGACCTCTCAGTTAGAAATTGAATGCATTTCTTAGCATACTGAGAGTTAGTTATGCATACATGTTTGTCATTGAGGAGAGAGGGAGTAAATTATGCACTGAGACTTTTTTGGTCCTGTATCAAGGCTATATGTTCCCAACTAAGGTTGATCTCGTGGATGATCTCATCCCATATCAACTATCTAGTCTCAATAAGAGTCGTGTTCCCTTTGAGTTTGGCCTTTAGTTCATTCTTTTATTGGGTAGCAATCTATAGATCTCTAGAGAGGTTATCAAATTAGAATTCTAAGCTTGGAGTTTTTTCTCTTTCTGAGCTACTTGGGCTTTGGCAGCATCTATATCTCTCTAAGCCTTCATTAACTCCCCTTCATACAATTGTAGCTCGGTCAATGCCTGCGTGAGGCGCTTGGTGGGATTTTGAGGATCCTCAAGCATTACTATTGTGCATATACGAGAGGAAATCATATTTTTCAACTCAGTTACTATCTATTCCAAGGTAGAGACTTTGTTCCTACTCTTAGTTAGCTCTTGTATTAGAGCCTCCTTCTCCTTTTCAACCTAAATCAACTCAAGAGTTTGAACATGTTCGCCTCCAGACATCTTACCTTAACTTTTGGTTCTCTTGTTGAGTGGCTTGTAAGACAACTACTACTGTTCCCTTGTCCTCAGGATCTAACCCAGTCTTCATGATCAAATATTTATAGGCCCCCTTCTGTATAAAAATTTCCTAGGACTTGATCTTCTCCATCTTCACCTTGTTGGAGATCTTCTCTATATAGGTTTGGGCCCGATCGATGATCATTTGGTTCTTGTTAATGTCATTATACAACATTTATCTGACTTGCTTGTGTAAGTTGACTTTATCTGCCAAGGGGATGCTAGTTAAATCTAAAGAAACATCCAAGTCCTGGAACTGAGGGCCAGAAGGCAGGGTTTATATTGAGGGATGTTGCAATCTTATCTTCATCCCTGTTTTCTCTAAGTCCATTGCAGCTAGTCCTCTGGTGTAACGAGGAGTTATCTTAGAGGCCATTTCTTAGTGTAACTTTTCCTTTGCTTTCTTTTTTTTTACTTGGATGGCCTTTCCTTGCAACCAACTTGTTCTTGCAGCATAAATACTATCCTTCGATTATGGGACAACTACCATATTTGAGGATGTATATGAAGAAACTGGGGGTATTTCCAGATTGATCTGGAAACCTAGGTTGTCAAACACTAGTGTTTCTAGCTGTATAACATGTTCTTCCTCTTCCTGTTCCTACCCCAGCCCTTGTCCCTATTCGGGCCCTTGACTTCTTTCCTTTTTATGAACATTTTACTCCTCCATGTCAGTTGTCCCTGATGAGTCAACGGTCCTCCTTTTTGTTTTGTTCGTGCTGACTGAGGATTTGGTCTCCATCTCTATATTAAGAGGCTAGGAATCAAATTTACCTTTCCTTTTAACCTCAGGTGTAGGATCATGTATGTAAGTTGAGGCTTTAATATTTTCCCTTTTCGAGCAAGAATGCCTCGGGGATCGTAATGAAAAATTTGTCCCTTTTCAAAATCCATGGCCTCAAGTAGGGCATCAATTATTTTGAAGGAATGGTCTGTACTTATCACAAAAGGGGCTACTAGTTATCCCATTTTAAAAGTGTAGCCTTTCTTTGTCAGTACAAAGTGGAGCAGGTCTACACTAAGCACTTGTCTGATGAACTCAAGGACAAAGATCCTCATAGGCAGAAATACTAGTAGGTTATATGGAGGGATTTCACATCCGTAAACACAACTTTTTTGTGTATTCCTCATAGAGGTACAAGTCTCCAATGGCAGCATCCTCGTTGATTTGAAGGAGCTCCTTCTTCTCTACGAAGATTCTGGGAGGTGGGACCCCATGGATGATTTGGTAGGCAATGACCATGAAAGATGAAATGAAATGAGAGTACCCACCCAAACCAAGTCTTTTTCTCAATGAGGTATTCTAGTCGAAGACTGAATTTTGCTCTTTGTTAGGTGCAAACACATCAAGGTTAAGGCATTGAAACTCTTCGATGTGAGTGTATAGGAACAAGTAGAACAACAAGGAGCAATAGTGGAAATAAGATGAGACTTGGAAATAGCTAAGTTGGAAGAAAATGGCAGTTGAAAGATATCCTGAGATATTGAGTAAGAACCTAAGTTGTTTCATTTTATGCAAACATCCCAAAGCGACCATGTTTATTTTCAAGGAGGTATCTTCGCCCATCAGATAAGAAATTATGGCTAAAATAGGTTGGAATAATGCTTGAAAGAGAGTCAATGGAAACTAAATATCTGTTGGTAGGGTTTTGACCTCAGGAGCGAGGATTTGTCCCATGATTGATTGTTGAGCTGGGAGCATTGCGAAATGGCTGGATAGGGTAGCATGGGTGAACATATGCATAGTGGAAGACTCACAAAAATTCAAAGCTCTTTGGATTAAGAGGGGTGTTACTTTGAGGATTGTAACTCCTGAGGAATAAATGAAGCAATTTTTATCCTTTTGATAGGATTCGGCCAGCCAAGATAGGGGAGTAGGTGAATTGGAGGAGAAATTTGGTAATACAGCCTAGAGTTAAAAACCATAAAAGGGTCCTCATTTCTTACATGGTCAACAAACATCTCATAGCAGAGGTCCCCAAGTGGGAAGGGATAGGCAGGGTTGGTTATTTGGATCTCGATGTCTGTTAAAGGCCTGGCACTAGTGATTTTAACCTTATGGGTGTTGGGTATTTCAGGTGTCATGTGCTTCATTTCTCTGAGTAAAACAAAAGTAAAAAACAAGGAGGTTGGGTGTTGGGTTACCTGAAGCCCACAGGGAATATTGAAAATGACTTTGGGAGGTGTCCTTGACCTTTGGGAGTATGCAGAGAGGTGAATATTGAGTGGTAGTCCAAGTGGAATCTTATTTGACTGGGACTGGATAATCATTGTCGGGTGGTGATTTTAGGGCTTATGAGATTCATGTAAAGGAAAGAGACAATTTCATAGGTGGTGGGGTTAGGAGCGGGTGTAGGAAGGCACATGGTGTTAAGGGATTGGCTTGGGATGATAGAGGACAGGCTCCAGGGTAGTGAACAGGCCATCAATTTACCTATGTATTTACCTTTTACCTATTTCCTCCCATATCGTCAAGCCAATGGGAGGCCCATCTGGCGGATGTTCCCCACACTGTTATGGTGGGCTACATCATGGATCGTATGCACTCTATGTCAGGTGCCAAAATGGATCAAGTTAGTTGGATGGGCACTGACCTTTCAACGCGGGGGGTCTGCTCCGCCATTAACTCCAGTGCATGTGTGTCGTCGAAGTTGATGTGAACAGTCGCAAGGTTAAGATGCAAGGTGACCCGAGCATGGAGTTGTGCACCTTTTAATTGTAAATCGAACCTTTGAAAAATTAATTTGAATGCTTTGAATTTTTTAATTTTGCTGCAAATCCATCCCTCCTATCGACCCGACATATGGTATCATGGGGTATAAGCATCAGGGAAAGGATCTTATTTATCAATTTATAAGTCTTACATATCATTTCTGGAATAGAGTTTGAGGAACTGACCATTTACTGGTAGTTCCAGTGATTCTCCTTCCAAGTTTTTAGCATATAGGTGTTATTTCCTTTCACTTCAGAGATTTTGAAAAGACCGAGCCATAATGGGTCAAATTTACCATGCTTGTATTTATCCTCTCTTCTAACATCCCATCGTAGGACCAAATCAACCAACTGTAAAGGTCTGCCTCTGGCCTTTTTTCGAACATAGACTTCATTTTAAGCTGATAATTGGATAATTTTCCCCCACCTGTTCTCTGCTCTCGTTGAGTTCAAACAACTGATTTATCCTTCGAGTCACAGCATTTGGTTCCTCCTCTGCTTCCTGAAATAATGTCGCGACTGGCATTGCCAACTAGATTGGGAATATTGTTGCTTTTTCATATACCAACTCGAAGGGTGACTTTCCAATGGACCATTTAGGGGTTACTCTTTTAGCCCAAAGAGCGAATTTCAGCTAGGAGTCCTAATTTCTTTGATTTTTTGTAATTGTTTTCCTCAACACTCTTACCATTGTTTTATTAGAGGACTCGGCTAACCCATTTCCTTGAGGGTAGTAGGTAGTGGAATGCCCGACTGTGATATTAAAATTCTGACAGAAATTGATAAATATAGTGTAATTAAATACCTGAGCATTGTCTATTATGATCTTCATAGCGCAACCAAAACGAGACAATATGTTCTCATCCAGAAACTTAATCACCACAGAATCAGTAGCATTTCGAGCTAGGATAGTCTCCACCCACTTTGTGAAATAGTCAATGGCAGTTAGTATCCATTTATGTTGACCATTGGAGGGTGGATGTATGTCTCCTATGAATCCAACCCCCATTGTCTAAAAGGCTCTTCCACATGTACTGGGATCAAAGGGAGAGGAGCTAGCTTTTTCTTTTCAACAAAGACTTTGCATTTCTGACATGCCTTGACCTGAGAATAAACCTCTCCAAAGAGTGTGGGCCAATAAAATCTGGATTTCAAGATCTTGTGAGTAGTGGTCTTCCAGCTATAGCAATCTCCAAAAACACCTCCATGGAACTCTTTGATTACTTTGTGAGTTTCTCCTTGCACTAAGCACAACAACAAGATCCCAATATGATCTTTCCAATACAACTGGCCATTTGGTATGATGAACTTTTGATCTTGCAGCCTCAATGTTCGATATTTGGACTTATCCATTCCCAGTGAGCACCTCAAAAATAAAAAGATAATGGATGATATTATTATACTAGGCTGACGTTTTGTATTTGATATAAATTCTTTGTTTTGAGGTCATGATGTCATTATGTTGTATTCTTGCTTCATCCTCTCCTACTAGCATATTTATTCCCAAACCTTGGTAGTTGGATTTTGACAGGATCTTGGCCAACCCCTGGCCCTTTATGAGATTTGTAGGCTTTATGTCCAAGTCATATTCCTTAATCTTATTGATCCACCTATTAGCGGTTGAAATTTCACCTCAGGCTAAGAAAGGTAAACCTCAAGGCTACATCAAACCATTTAGCCTCGTAGCTAGCCCTATGGGGCAGGAAAAGGCTCTCTCCGGTCTATCTCGTAAAATCACCAATAGATGAGATGACCAATAGGGTAACACTGATTTTAGGCTAGTAAACTGATTAGAAAGATTGATTTTGAAGTTTTTCGGTTTTTGGTGGCAAATCGAGAGGATGGCAATTTTGGGTGCGGGGATTGGACACAGTTTCTGCAGGGGGTTCTTTGGGGCGAGGTAGGACACAGCGTTGATGCCTTTAACCAAAGTGAATGGTCAGGAATGAAAGGAAGAGAGCTAAAGAGAGCAAACAATGACTTTGAATTCTCTTTAGACAGTAGTAGAAAACATTGAAATTAAACAAACTTAAAAGCAGAGCATGGCAAGCATGAATTCTTACTTCAACACTTCATTTGTTTAATGTGCAGAAGTAAAGAAAGGAAATGAATCACATAACAAGGCTTACAAGAACATTGAGAAACACACCATCAACACATGAGTCCACAAGAATCCCAAAGGGAACTGCAAAACCCTGGTCTTCCTTAGCCAAAAATTGCAGAGATACAGTGAAATAATACAATGATAGCTTCTCCCTCAAGAGTCCAACCATGAAAATGAGTATGAAAGTACATAATATAGATGATCTAACCTCTTTTCCTGCCTCTAGGGGTTGAGCTCATCCTTCTAGGAGTTGTTTTCAACCACTTCTAACTTAGCACTAAAATCTAGGCAGTCAAAACAACTTGCCTCTATAAACTAGGAAACCAATCCATTCATTAAATGTTTGCTATTTCATGCATGAATCTTCTAGAATAGGTAAATGAGTGTCATGGTAACATTAAAATACATTAATTACATCCAAGAGGGTGAAAAATCCCATCTCAAGTCAAAACTGGTCAAAACTGGGCGAATTCCTGAGCTATAGATGAATTTCCTGTGAAACTACCCAACATGTCGCGCGCAGCTGCCTGACATGTCGCGCGCCTTTGGAGCTTTGTTTGGGGCACTTTCAGGTGGCCAAATTGGGAAAGAGTAGGCTTGTTGGAAAGATCTATGAGTCTACTTTCCAACCCAACTGGAATTTCTGAATTTCGAGTTCATTTGCCCTGTCAAAACTCAATTCTCCCAAGACAGCTTTCTGTAGTTCAAAAAGGTGGCAAAAAGTCAAATTTTGCATGTTTTTTGACTTTTTGGAGGCCCAAAACATGACAAAATCTCAAGTCCTTCCATGTGCATATGTAACTTTGCATGAAAAATCTGGAAATGCTGAGTTTTTGTCAAATGGAGGTGCCGGAACGACATGTCGCGTCGGGGGTGAGACGCGTTAATGAGCAAAAACCTGTAAATTGCCAAAAAATACCAAAAATGACCCAAAATGCTCAAAATTTTTTGAAATTTGTGCTGTAGATGAGCTATTTAGTACAATGCACCTTCAAGGAAGCCTCGGCCAAAATACAGAGGGGATCAGGCCTTTTTCTTCGTTTTAGTGCCTTTGCCAACCGCCTTCGAAGCACTTTCATCTTTGCTTTGCACACATGCATTCTTGCCCAGTAATGGTTTTTCATGTTCCTCAGCAATTTATTATTTTGATTGGCCTTAGCCAACAGCCGCTTCAAATGAGCATTGTCCCAAATAAACATAGATTCTCTATCTATGGGTCTCAAGTCACCGGGTCTCCTACGAGCCAATTCCCGGTCTTCACGAATTTTCTGCAACTCATATAGCTTGTGCTCATCCTCCAATTGTTTGTTTCGCTGCTCTAAATAGTTGATTATCCATTTTGCCATCAATAATTTCGTTTGCAGCGACTGAATCTTGGTGCTTTTCTCTCGAATGATATCCTTGAGCTCTATGCTAGGAGAACCGGCGTCAAGATCAATAACTGGATCGCTTGACAATCTCTCCTCGATCATGGGCTACTTGCCCCTCTCTAATACCTGTGCTGCTGTCGGAAACGAGGCCCCTTCCACCTGGTGTGGATATAACACTCGTGGTGCTGATGAAGAAGGTGAGATCCCTTCCACCTGGCATGGAGAAAGTACTCGCCGAGCTGCTGCAAATAAGGCTCTTGGGCAAGAAAAGGGGTAGGGTTTATTTTCTTTGCAAATTTAAAAGGGAAATTGACATGGAAACATAGGGAAAATGAAATAGGAAACATAGGGAAAATGAGAACAAGGGGAAACAATGAAATAGCAATAAAACCCTAGCACCTTTTACAAATTTATAAACAGCCACATGGAGTCTTTCTTCTTGCATAATTTGATCATTACAAGGATATTCATGATGTTTCTCAACACATCCAACAGCTATTCACAAGTTTGAAGGGCCTACCTCAAGCAATTTGACGAAGTAAAGGAGGCTTGAGAAATTCTGAAATGAGCTGGGGGAAACTAGCTTGACATGTCGTGCAGCATGCCCAACATGTCGCGCACCTCCCAACATGTCGGACCCGTTGCAAAATTACACTCTATGAGACCCTCTGACATGTCGCGCACCTCCCAACATGTCGCGCAGCTAGTTTGACATGTTGCGCTTTCTCAGGAGGCTTTTGGAGGCCTTCCTAGTGTCGAAATCAGGCGTAGGATAGCTCGTTGGAAAGGTATTTGAGTCTACCTTCCAACCCAACTGGAATTTTTTAATTTGGAGTTGATTTGACCTGTCAAAATCAAATCTCCCAAGACTGGTCAAAAAGTGCCAAATGAGGCTACCTCAAGGAAGAGTGTTGTTGCAGTCAACTTTTGAATGCCTTCCTCAACCCCAAATTGAGCACATGATAGCTCATTGGAAATTTATTTGTGTCTAGTTATCATTTTACCCATCAAGAAAATAATTTGGCCAACCAAGCTAGGAGAAAACGTGATTTTCCCAAGGTCACTTCAGAGGTGTCTTTGATTCTCCTGAGGCAATGATATTCTTGACATTTCTCTCAAACTATGACACCTGTGCAAAAAGTGAAGGAGGTTTTTCTTATTTGGCATGTTGTGGAAAAAAAAATCTCACAGTCTTCCCAAATTCATCTTTTATTGCTCTGGAACATCATTTGAGTGCGACTTGTCCCAATGTGTGAAACAAGGAATTTCGTGGAAATGAAGCGAAATGAAGGGGATAGGGAGCTTCTAAATTCTTGGGGAAATTTTGGGGAGTGGGGAGGGATGTTAGGAAGCAGGGGAAAGTGGAATCTCAGAGATTGAGTGAGGGGAAGGGGTCCAAAAGGGCAAAACACAGGCCCAACCTAGAAAATTGCCAGGTTGTAGCTAGAAACTAGGGTTTGTGCGAAAATGAGGCTTTTGGCGGATCTAAGGGTTGGGAAGTTCTTGATAAGTTACATTAAGGATAGGGGAAGGTGTATGAACATCAGGAAACAGGTTTTGCCAATGATTTGACCTCCCAAGAGAAATTGGCTTCAAAACCCTAGGAGAGGGAAATGAACTTGCCAAGGCACAACTGAAGCATGAACAAGGTGTAAAATGACCCTATGGAACTTGACATGATGATGACAACCCTCTAAATGATGATAGGCTCAGCTGAATAGTGACATAGGTTGGCATTTGGACAACTTTAGGAGTGAAAGTAAACCCTAGACCTAATGCTTAGTGACCAAATTTTGCTTGAAGACTCACTGAAATGACAAAATTTGACCTTGACACTTCACAATCACTTTGTAAGAGCACATTTGATCACTGGAGGAAGGCTGGAAAGACTGACACTAATATTGGCTCCAATGGGGATGGTAGCTCCTTGGAGGTGCCAAGAACTTTAGACCTCTGGGAGAGCAGACCAGTGCTTTTCAATCATTGGGGAATGGAGTCATTATTTTGAACGGATAACACAAAACCTTTGACACATTTATTGAATGAAAACTTGACTAAAAAGTGACTGAAACTTGACTCATGACTCGATGGCAAACTGAAATAACTTGATAAAACTCACTCAACAAACCAAACACAAATGACCCATGACTGATAAAACAAGACTTTACAAATCTTTTTGAAGGGCAGCAGTCCATCAAGATTTGAAATCATGATGACAACCACCTGTGTTTCTTACAAGACAATATACATCAAACTATATCAAAATGCCAATGCAACCAATCAAGCAGATGCCTTCTTGATTGATTTTCCTGATTAGATCTCCTAGTCAACAATACAAACCTACCACTGGGCATCCAAAAACATAGTTGACCATGATCTCCCTCCTCACTGAACACAGCAATAAATACTTTCACTGTTGGCTGCAACAAACTTGCTAGAGGATATTGAAAAACATGAGGATTTGCCACTGCCACCTCCTGCTGAAAGGTCAAGGTGTCCTTTGTTTCAAATTCTGATCTACCTTTATCATGTGCTTCGGTAAAAGTATGCTCATGGGCTTCAAAAAATTTTGAACAAGTAGATGAGCAGATCTCTTCTTGTAAGAACATTTCAACACATGAAACATATGAAGAATATAAAAGGTAATCCTGTATGCTCTGATCTTCTGTAGTTTGACAATATGGTAGGTCATCTTCAAAAGATATGACAGTCGTATTATCATCTTTGTGAAGGAAAACATTACCTGTTTGCTGATCTACAAGACAATCATCTTCTTCAATAGAGGAAGAAGTTTTCCCAACACTTTCCTCACTATGTGTGCATTGCAAATCTGCTGTAGCTTGGGCTGTAACAAGGCCTTTCAAGAGCTGATCTATCTCCTCTTCAGACAAAGGAGACAATGCCTTTTGTTCTCTTCTGCTTAAACAGTAATTATCTTCATATGATAGGGCACTCAAACTATCATTTATTACTGAATTATTGAAAGGAGATTCATCACTTACTTGCACAAAGATCTCACCTTGTTGTTCATGAAATGACTGGATTACCTCCTCATGAAGGCTTCGGTCAATAACTTTGTCTTCTTCATTCCAGATGATCTCAACAACAGAGCTCTCCTTCATGGGATTCAAAACAAGGTCATCTTGATCATCACGATTTGAATTTAGATCTGAAATAGTTGACTTGACTTTATCACATTCTACGATTGAAACTTGATTTCCTTGCATGTTGTCCTCTTCCGTGGGCAGATCTGAAACAAGCTCTTCTCTTTCATCAATTACAGCCATATGGCCATCTTCAACCTGCTGATCTTGACAAGTATCCTCTAAGTTTTCTTTATGCTGCTGAAATGGATTTTCGTACAGAACCTCCATGATCTTAACGTCCATAAAATTATCATCTGCATAATATTGCTCAAGGCTTTCAATAAAACTATAAGCATGCTTGCAACAATCTTGAACTAAGTTTAATGATGGATAAGAGTCCTTGTATCTTTCAATGAACATAGCATGAAAATCCTTTAAACAATAAATACAAGTAGGTGGAAAACATTCATACCATGATTGGGCTTTACCTTCCAGAGTGGCCAAGAATATCTTCATCAGGCAATCTTCTGGAAAATCCACCTTCAACTTGCGAATATGCATATGAAATCTGATTAGATGTAAAGCAGCATCCTTCTTGCCATCATCATTAAATGTAGACAAATTCCTTGACCAATCTACCTTGAGTATCTTATTCAGAAAACCTGGAATGTGATCTCGACTCAAAGGAGCATATCTTCTTGCAATCCGATCCATCTTGAAAATCTCAAAGCTACTGATCTCTCTGCAGTGAAGTCACCATGAAACATTGATCTCTGGATTTCAGTGAAGGAGTCGCCAGTGAATGATTTCAGCCTTGCCAGTGTCTGATCGTTGTCCACTATCAACAATCAGATCTGAACGTGATACATGTACTGGGGTAAACTACAAATGAAGTGTTGTATTCACAAACTCACGGAGATCGACTGAAGCAGCGTTTATCTACTAACGTTGATGTAAAACAAGAGCGTGTTCGAAGGCTACCTGGCATATCTTCAGAATCCGTCTAAGACTTATGAAACACACACGTCAATGAGCAAATGATAAGTTTGTTCTCCCCAGTATGGTCGCCAGTATGTTAGCGCTTGAAATTTCACCTCAGGCTGAGAAAGGTAAACCTCAAGGCTACATCAAACCATTTAGCCTCGTAGCTAGCCCTACGGGGCAGGAGAAGGCTCTCTCCGGTCTATCTCGTAAAATCGCCAATAGATGAGATGACCAATAGGGTAACACTGGTTTTAGGCTAGTAAACTGATTAGAAAGATTGATTTTGAAGTTTTTCGGTTTTTGGTGGCAAATCGAGGGGATGGCAATTTTGGGTGCGGGGATTGGACACAGTTTCTGCAGGGGGTTCTTTGGGGTGAGGTAGGAGATAGCGTTGATGCCTTTAACCGAAGTGAATGGTCAGGAATGAAAGGAAGAGAGCTAAAGAGAGCAAACAATGACTTTGAATTCTCTTTAGGCAGTAGAAAACATTGAAATTAAACAAACTTAAAAGCAGAGCATGGCAAGCATGAATTCTTACTTTAACACTTCATTTGTTTAATGTGCAGAAGTAAAGAAAGGAAATGAATCACATAACAAAGCTTACAAGAACATTGAGAAACACACCATCAACACATGAGTCCACAAGAATCCCAAAGAAGACTGCAAAACCCTGGTCTTCCTTAGCCAAAAATTGCAGAGATACAGTGAAATAATACAATGATAGCTTCTCCCTCAAGAGTCCAACCATGAAAATGAGTATGAAAGTACATAATATAGATGATCTAACCTCTTTCCCTGCCTATAGGGGTCGAGCTCACTATCCTAGGAGCTGTTTCAACCACTTCTAAACTTAGCACTAAAATCTAGGCAGTCAAAGCAACTTGCCTCTATAAACTAGGAAACCAATCCATTCATTAAATGTTTGCTATTTCATGCATGAATCTTCTATAATAGGTAAATGAGTGTCATGGTAACATTAAAATACATTAATTACATCCAAGAGGGTGAAAAATCCCATCTCAAGTCAAAACTGGTCAAAACTGGGCGAATTCCTGAGCTGTAGATGAATTTCCTGTGAAACTGCCCAACACATCGCACGCAGCTGCCTCACATGTCTCGCGCCTTTGGAGCTCTGTTTGGGGCACTTTCAGGTGGCCACATTGGGCAAGAGTAGGCTTGTTGGAAAGTTCTATGAGTCTACTTTCCAATCCAACTAGAATTTCTGAATTTGGAGTTTATTTGCCCTCTCAAAACGCAATTCTCCCAAGACAGCTTTCTGCAGTTCAAAAAGGTGGCAGAAAGTCAAATTTTGCATGTTTTTTGACTTTTTGGAGGCCCAAAACATGACAAAATCTCAAGTCTTTCCATGTGCATATGTAACTTTGCATGAAAAATCTGGAAATGCTGGGTTTTTGTCAAATGGAGGTGCCGGGACGACATGTCTCACCGGGGGTGAGACACGTTAATGAGCAAAAACCTGTAAATTGCCAAAAAATACCAAAA
>APFE031505593.1:0-27245 GCA_000404065.3 Pinus taeda
TTGTCGAAATGAAGCGAAATGAAGGGGATAAGGGGATTATAAATTCTTGGGGAAATTTTTGGAAGTAGGGAGCGATGATAGGAATCAGGAGAAAGTGTAATCTCAGAGATTGAGTGAGGGGAAGGGGTCCAAAAGGGCAAAACACAGGTCCAACCTAGAAAATTGCCATGTTGTAGCAAGAAACTAGGGTTTGTGTCAAAATGAGGAATTTGGGGGATCTCAGTGATGGGAAGTGTTTAATAAGGTACATGAAGGATAGGGGAAGGTGTATGAACATCTAGATACAAGTTTTTCTAATGATTTGACCATTCAAGAGAAATTGCCTTCAAAACCCTAAGAGAGGGAAATGAATCTTGCCTAAGCGCAACTGAGGCATGAGCAAGGTGTAAAATGACCCAATGGAACCTGACATGATGATAAAAACCTTCTAAATGATGATAGACTCAACATAATTGTGACATGGACCGACATTTGGGCAACTTTGAAAGGAGTGAAAGCAAACCCTAGACCTAATGCCTAGTGACCAAATTTTGCTTGAAGACTCACTAAAATGACAAAATTTGATTTTGACACCTTAAAATCACTTGTAAGAGCATGTTTGATCACTGGAGGAAGGCTGCAAAGACTGACACTAACATTGGCTCCAACGGGGATGGTAGCTCCTTCGAGGTGCCAAGAACGGCAGATCTTTGGAAGAGCAGACCAGTGGCTTCATCATTGGGCAATGGAGCCATTATTTGAACGGATAACACAAAACCTTTGACACATTTATTGAATGAAAACTTGACTGAAAACCGACTGAAACTTGACTCAAACCGACTCAATGAAAAACTGAAATAACTTTGAAAAAACTAACTCAAAAGACCAAACACAAATGACTCATGACTGACCTAAAACAAGACTTTACAAAGCTTCTGGAAAAAAGGCAGCAATCGATCAAGATTTGGAATCATGATGACAACCACCTGCATACTAATGAAATATCTACAATCATGTATAATTGGCTTTCCAATGGAACCAGTCAAGCAGATGGCTTCTTGACTGATTTCCTTGATTAGATCTACTGGTCAACAATACAAACTGATAACTGGGCATCCAAAAACATAGCTTACCATGATCTCCTTCATCACTAAACACTGCAATAATCACTTGCATTACTGGTTGCAACAAACTTGCTAGACGATCTTGAAAGACATGAAGATTTTCCATTGCCACCTCCCGCCGAAAGAACAAGGTGTCTTTTGCTTCAAATTCTGATCTGCCTTCATCATGTGTTTTGGTAAAAGTATGCTCATGGGCTTCAAAAAACTCTGAACAAATGGATGACCAGATCTCTTCTTGGAAAAACATTTCATCACATGAAACATATGAAGAGGAATCTGAATGGAAATCCTGAATGTTTTGATCTTCTGTGGTGTGAATGTGTTGTAGGTCATTTGTATATGATATGAAGGCCAGGTTTTCATGTTCCTTATTACATTCATCAATCATAAGAGAATAAACTTCAGATGATCCTTGAAGCACAATATTATCATTTATGTTGTCTACCACAAATTCATTCAGAGAAAATTTTTCACTTGCTTGAGCACAGATCTCACCTTGTTGTTCATGAGGTGACTGAATGACCTCCTCATGAAGACTCTATTTTGATGACAGACTGGCAACACGACTGAGAACATTTGAATCCATACCTCTCTCTTCTACAATTCAGATGAGCTCAACAACAAAGTCCTCCTTGATGGGTTTCAGCACAAGATATTCCTGGTCATCGTAATCTGAATATTGATCTGGAATAGCTGAGTGGACATTATCACAATCTGCAATCTACATTTTGTCTTCTTCTATGGTCAGATATGAAATTTCATCCTCCCTTTCATCATTTTCAACCATATGGCACTCTTCAACCTGTTGATCTTGATTCTACTGCAAAATTTCCTGAGCATGTTGATGGGAATCCTCTAGGTTCTCTTCATGTTGCTGAAATGGTTTCTCGTACAATGCTTCCATGATCTCATCGTCCATAAAATTATCATCTTCATAATATTTCTCAAGGATTTCAATAAAAGTAGAAGCATGTTTGCAACAGTCATGAACTAAATTTAATGATGGATAAGACGCTTGATATCTTTCAATGAACAGGGCATGAAAATCATTTAAACAATAAATACAGGCCAACGGCAAATTTTCATATCAAGATTGGGCTTCACCTTCCAGAGTGGCCAAGAATATCTTCATCAAGCAATCTTAAGGAAAATCCACTTTCAACTTGTGAATATGCATATGAAATCTAACCAGATGTAAAGCAACATCTTTCTTAACATCATTGTTAAACGTAGGTAGATTCCTTGACCAATCTACCTTGGGCATCTTATTCGGAAAACCTAGAATGTGATCTCGGCTCATGGGAGCATATCTTCTCATGATTCAGTCCATCTTGAGAATCTCACAGCTACTGATCTCCCTGTAGTGAAGTCAACATGAAGCATCGATTTCTGGATTGTTCAGTGAATGGAGTCGCCAGGTGAATGATTTCAGCCTTATGATGTCTGATCGTTGTTCACCATCAACCATAAGATCTGAACTTGATACACATACTGGGGCAATTTATAAGTTAAGTGTTACAATTACAAGCTACACCGAAGATCGACTGAAGCATCGCTTATCTACTATGCACTCGCAGAGCAATGTGCAGTTCGAAGGCTACCTGGTGTGACTTCAGAATCCGTCTGTAGCTATAAATCAAATAACACTAACAAGCAAACCAGTTCTCCCCAGTATGGTCGCCACTATGTTAGCACTCAAATCTACCTTAGGCTGAAATAAGGTAAAACTCAAGGCTACATCAAACCACGCTCAGCGTCGTAGCTAGCCCTACGAGGACAGGAGAGGGCTCTCTTTGGGTCAATCTCGGCAAAAGATGATCGATGAGACTCGAGATGACTGAAATAGAAGCTAATTTTAGGCTAGGTATGAATTTCAAATGTTTGATTTGAGTTTTTAGGGGCTTTTGTGTTGAAACAAGGAAAGGCAAATTTCGGCTTGGGGATTGAGGCACAGTTTTTGGAGACGTCTAAATGGGGCAAGGAAGAATATCGTCTTGATGCTTTTAAAGGGAATGAATGGGTAGATCAGACAGGTGAGGAGCTAAGGAGAGAAAGAAGGTTTCAAGGATTCTCCTTAAACTGAAGAAAACATGGAAATTTAAACAAACTTAAAGGCAGAGCATAACCATCGATGGATTCTACCTTAACACTTCATTTGTTCAATTACAGAAGATGAAAGAAGGAAAATGATACACATAACAACTTAAAATTATTGAAAGAAGCACACCATCAACACATAAAGCCACATGGATCCCAAACAGTGCTGCAAAACCCTGGTCTTTCCTTTGCCAAAAATGCAGATAAAATATGTACAATAGAGTGTCAAGCTTTTCCCAAGAGTCCAACCACTCCAACCTCTGAAAATGATTGAGAATTACATCATATAGACCATCCTAACCCCTTTTCTTGCCTCTAGGGGTCGAGCTCATCATTCTTGGAGCTGTTTGAACTAATTCTAAACAAGGAACTGAAATCTAGGTAATCAAACAACTTACCCCTATATGCTAGGAAACTGATTCAATCATCTAATTTTTACCGTTTAGTGAATGAATCCTCTAGAACAAGTAAAAATGTGCCAAAATTACATCATCCACATCAAATTACATCAATCTGGGTCAAAAATCACATCAAGAGGTGAAACTAGTCATAATTGGCCGAAATTCTAAGCTGGAAGGTGAAAATTTGACCAAAAATCTCTATGTGCCACGCGCTTGAGCTCTACGCACCGTGCGCCTTTCAGCATACTTTTGGGGCACTTCCCGGCATCTAAATTAAGCTCACAATAGCTGGTTGGAAAGCCCTAGATGTCTTCTATCCAGCCCAAGTGTAATTTCTCAATTTAGAGCTCATTTTCCCCCTCAAAATGTCATTCTCTTGGAAGTAATTCCTGTTGGTGCAAAAGGTAGCAGAAAGGTGATTTTCATGGTGTTTTTGGCCCTTTTGGTCAACGAGAACTTGATGAAATGCTTTGGAAATAGATGAGCATGTATAATTCATCATGACAAACCCAAAACTACAAGCCATTTGTGATTTATATCTCCCGATCTTATGGGTCGGACGCAGCGCGCTACACGTTGAGCCAAAAAACCTGGTTTGCAAGCCAAAAATTTCAATATGACAAAATTTTCTTCGAATTTGCTCAAATTGGGAGTGAAGACCCTCGATCATGTATTGTGCCCCGCCAATGAAGCCTCAGCCAAAATTTGGAGTGGATCGGGCTTTTTCTGTCGTTTTAGTGTCTTCTTGGTGCATGCAGTTCATTGATGGAATCTCTGTCTTGGTTGTATGATGTGTTGTTGTCCGCCTCCATGGTATTGAAAGTCTATGCCAAGTGTATGTTTGATTTGTTGAAAATGAGGAATGAAGGCTTGATGTCTTTGTCTTCAAGTTCCAAATATGCCAAAGGGAAATGAGGAAAAATACAACCTTGGTAACACACTGTTTCCAAACCCTACAACACTTTTTATATTGACAAAGGAGGGTTTTCCAACTTGGATTTCTACTGTAAATATGTCATGAACCCATTACATTAACCTTTCAAAAACCAAGCACAGGTAGTGAATATGAGCCTACCTGCAAGTTTGTGCAGAGAGGAGGCAATTTGATGCCTTTCCAAGCAAATTTCAGGCTTCAAACCCAGTGTGTCGTGCGCCTCACCCAATGCACCGCATGCCTCTAATGCACTGCGACGTGTAATTTTACACTGCATTTTTGTGCCTGATGTGCCACGCGCCCCTGATGCGCCACACGCACCCAGCTACATAGTTCATTTTACAGGAGGATTTTGGAGGCCTTTCCGGTGTTGAACTCGGGCGAAATATAGGTCATTGGAAAGTTCTTTGAGTCTAATTTCCAACTCAACTAGAATTGTTCAATTTGGAGTTCATTTGCCTTGTCAAAAATCAAATCTCCCAAGACTGGTCAAAATGTGCCAAATGAGGCTGCCTCAAGGCAGAGTGCTATTGCAGTCAACTTTTGAATGCCTTCCTCAACTCCAAATTGAGCTCATGATAGCTCATTGGAAATATATTTTTTTCTAGTTATCCTTTGACTCATCAAGAAAGTTATTTGGCCAACCAAGCTAGGAGAAAACTTGATTTTACCAAGGTCAGTTCAGAGGTGCATCAATTCTCCCGAGGCGATTGTATTTTTGACATTTATCTAAAACCATGACACCTGTGTAAAAAGTGAAGGAGGTTTCTCTTCCTTTGCCTGTTGTGGATCAAAATATCTCTCAGTTTTTCAAAATTCATCTTTGATTACTTTGAAACATCTTTTGAGTGAAACTTGTCCCGATGTGTGAAACAAGGAAATTTGTCGAAATGAAGCGAAATCGAGGGGATAAGGGGCTTCTAAATTCTTGGGGATATTTTCGGAAGTAGGGAGGAATGTTAGGAAGTAGGTGAAAGTGGAATCTCAGAGATTGAGTGAGGGGAAGGGGTCCAAAAGGGAAAAACACAGGTCCAACCTAGAAAATTGCCAGGTTGTAGCAGGAAACTAGGGTTTGTGCAAAAATGAGGAATTTGAGGGATGTCAGTGATGGGAAGTGTTTAATAAGGTACTGGAAGGATAGGGGAAGGTGTATGAACATCTAGATACAAGTTTTGCTAATGATTTTACCATTCAAGATAAATTGCCTTCAAAACCCTAGGAGAGGGAAATGAACCTTGCCTAGGCGCAACTGAGGCATGAACAAGGTGTAAAATGACCCAATGGAACCTGACATGATGATAACAACCTTCTGAATGATGATAGACTCAACATAATGGTGACATGGACCAACATTTGGGCAACTTTGAAAGGAGTGAAAGCAAACCCTAGACCTAATGCCTAGTGACCAAATTTTGCTTGAAGACTCACTAAAATGACAAAATTTGATTTTGACACCTTAAAATCACTTGTAAGAGCATGTTTGATCACTGGAGGAAGGCTGCAAAGACTGACACTAACACAGCTCATGTCGCTCCATATCACTAGTCTAGCAAAGCCATGTAATATGCCTAGGTAATGAGGCCTCTCTCTCACCAACATGTAGAGGTGGCCCAATAATGTTGCAAGCCTCATCGATGTATGCCTAAAAGGGAATTTCATCTAAAAGTATGATATCCATGTTGGCTTCCAATGCATCTGACTTCTCCTCATCGATGGTCGACTCTAAGCATGGGTGCTCATCCTCCTACACCATGGGCTCAACATGAGCCACTAAATGTCCCTCAAAAGATATCTCATCATGCATAACATCCTCAATAATTAGCGATAGGTAGCTACCATATTTAAACTCTGTCATGGATGCCTCTATACCTATCAACTCCTCACCAATGGTGGATATGTCTCCTCATACCTCATCAACCTCTTGTGTGTTGTTATCACTTGAAAACTCAAACATGGCCCTCGACACCTCATCAGTGGATCCCTCAACAATGGACAACATCTCATCCATGGGTGGCTCCTCATCAACTAATGGCCCATTGAGTATATGCTCTACTCTCTCCACTAGGGTGTCAACTAAATATACCGAAGGCATCTCGAACAAGGGTGACTCATGGATCACATCAAAATGGTCTTCATGCTCCTGTGTTCCCACAATCTCATGCTCAACCTCTTCCTCAGTATTCTGATACCTAAATCTAGGTCTCCACCGACAAAAGCACCTCTTGGTCTCATCCTCTAACTATCCTCCTCTATGCTCCTCAAATGAGAAAGCCCTCCTAATCCTAGGATTCACTGCCTCACACTCATCAATCCTATACATGGAGGGCCTCATCAAATCTACAAAGGTACTTGGTTCCCTCTCCTTCTTTTGTTCACCTAGAAAATGAGGCATGGTAGGTTGGTTGGGCTGGCCATGGGTATTGCTCTGCTGAACTAAGTGTGCATGTGTGTGGCTTCTCTGCTGGTTATGTCTCAACATCCCCATCATTTGTTGCATCCTCTGTAGAACTTGTTGGTTTTTCCTCCTCAATAATCGGTTCTCCCTCATCACCTCCTCCATGATCTGTTTTGTACTCTTCTCTTTAGTGTCATCAGAGTGCCCATAAATTCACTAGTCACCATGAATGCATGGCCAAATCATCCATGATATTGTTGGCTCCCCCAAAGCTGGCCAAGATCATGCTCTGATACCACTTTGATATTCCTAATTCGAATGTAACAGCTAAGACCAAGCAATGGACTAAGAAAAATAAATAAACTAGAACTCATATAGAATAATTAAAGCACAAAAATTGTAGTTTTTAACCCTGTACAGAAATTACCTGTATACTAATTATGAAACATAGAAAATAAACAATGCGAGAGCATACCACATAAAACACATATACATAGAGATTTCCCTTGGATCCCAAAACTGGGAATACCAGCTTGATTTTTCATTATGTTCATTTCAATGTTATAATACATATTTATACATGCCAAAGCATCCAATACCATGGACCGAAAACCATTGCGTCCAATACCATGGACAGAAAAACATCGCGTCCAAAAAACATGTGCAAAAATCATGCAAAAAACCATAGGTAGCTCTGCCCAACCTAACATAGGGTCCAAAACCAAAATTTTCTGGGGCGCTGCCCTAGACCCCATAAAGTGGGGTTACGGGTACACCTCAAACCCCCTATGACCCCCACCCCCCCGCTACGCAATCGGTGCAACCCTAACCCCTGGGTTAACTACGTGGGCTAGTCATGGAAATAATATAACACAACCCAAGATTCTCCCACCCATTGTTTTCTTTCCACAGGGGGTGACAAGAGAAATTAGTTGTTTTTCCAGCCCTAAAATGCCCATTGTCTCTCTACACCATGAGAACTTCTCAGAGCTGACAGATTTTGTCAATGCATCTGCAGTATTCTTCAAAGTGTCCACCTTACCGGCAACATCTTTTTGTCTTCTATCATATCCCTCATAAAGTGATATTGAACATCAATGTGGTTTGTCTTTGAATGATATAAGGGGTTCTTTTCCAAGAAAATTGCACTTTGGTTGTCACAGTCTATCCTTATAGCTCCCTATACTAACCCCATACTTGAACACAATCTCTACAACCAAACTGCTTCTTTTCTTGCATAAGTGGCTGCCATGTATGCTGCTTCTATAGTTGATAGTGCCACTATAGATTGTTCTTACTCATCCAACTGCTTGCACCTCCAAATAGGTTAAACACATACCCACCTGTAGATCTTCTCTAATCTAGATCTCTAGCCTAATCTCCATCAACAAAGCCACTGATATCCAACATTCTTTCCAATCCTGATCTTCCATGGTAGCACAAACCATAATCACTAGTGCCACGCAAATACCTGAAAACCCACTTCACTGTTGTCTAATGCTCCTTCCCTGATTTTAACATAAACCTTCTTAATACTCCCACTACATGTGCAATGTCTGGTCTAGTATAGACCATTGCATATATCAAGCTATTGACTGCACTTGCATATGGAACATGGGACATTTCCTCTTCCTCTTCATGTGTCTTGGGACACTGTTTAGCAAATAACCTCACACCTACAGGAATAGGAACCTTCACTAGTTTACTATCTTGCATATTAAACCTATGTAGTATTGTCTCGACATACTTCCTCTGGTTTAACCAGAGCTTCCTCTTTGCCTGATCTCTTTTAATTTCCATGCCCAAAATATAGTTTGCAGCACCAAGATCTTCCATGTTGAATTTGGAGGACAATTGGGTCTTCAAATCTTGGATAATTTCTTTGTCATTTCGAACCATCAACATATCATCCACATACAAGACCAGATAAATAACACGGTTACCAATTAATTTAAAATACACACAGTGATCCACTTTGCTTCTGGTGGAGCCAAGTCCCTATATAAATGTATCAAATTTATGACACCACATCCTTGGTCATTGTTTTAACCCATACAGAGACTTCTTTAACTTGCGTAACAATTCTTTCTTACCCTTCACTACAAAGCCTTGAGGTTGCTTCATGTATATTTCCTCTTCCAGATCCCCGTGAAGAAATGGTGTCTTCACATCCATCTCTTCTACCTCAAAATAAAAAGAAACAACAACAGGTAAAAGTAATCTAATAGAAGTTACCTTGGCAACAGGAGAAAAAATATCACCAAAATCAATTCCTAGCACCTGGGAATAACCTTTTGCTACCAACTGAGCTTTGTATTTCACCACCTTTCCTTCTACATTTGTCTTCTTCTTGAACACCCATTTGCTTCCAATGGGTTTCCTTCCAGCCAGCAACTCCACCAGATCCAAAGCCTCATTTTTGCACAAAGATGCCATTTCATCAACCATGGCCTCTTTCCAGAGTTTGTCGTCCTCTGAATCTACTGCTTCCCTCACAGTTCTGGTATCATCATTAGTAATAGATAAAGAAAAATTTGAACACAAAGCAGATGGACTATACTTTTCTAGCTCCCTTCTTTCTCGAACTGATCTTCTCACATTCGGAATTTGTGGCTCTTCATCCTTTGATTCCGCGTCTACTATAGAGTGTGATTCTTCCTCCTTAAGCTCAAACTTTATCTTCTCAGGTTCCTTTGGTTGGACTTCATGTTTAATAACATATTTTACCTCTCTGAACACCACATGTCCACTGTACACAACCTTCTGTGTGACTGGGTTCCAAAGCTTATAACCCTTTAAACCATCCGTATAACCAATAAAGATGCATTTTTCATATTTATTATCCAACTTGGTTCGTTTCTCCTTTGGAACATGTACATATGCATCACATCCAAATACCCTCAGCTGTGAAAGAGAGGGTTTCTTACCAGTCCATACCTCTTGTGGAGTCTTATCCTCCAATGCTGATGAAGGTGATATGTTGACTAGGTAACATGTAGTATCTACCACGTCTACCTAGAATTCTTGTCCTAACCTGGCAGCACTAAGCATGCTTCTTGCCTTTTCCATCAACGTCTTATTCCTGCAACTCCATTTGGTTGAGGTGTATATGGAGTAGTATCCTGTCATGTTATACCACACTTCTTACAAAATTCTTCAAATTCCTTGTTGCAAAACTCTCCACCATTATCTATCCTCAACACCTTTATCTTCTTCTCTGTCTGATTTTCCATGAGAGCCTTAAATTCTTTAAACATGTCAAAGGCTTTAGATTTATTATTAAGGAAATATATTCATGTATTCCTTGAGAAGTCATCTATAAATGATACATAGTACACAAAATTACCCTGTGATGGAACCTTCATAGGTCCAAACACATCACTATGCACAAGTTCTAATATATGTTTTGCCCTATTACTACCATAGGGGAAACTCATCCGATTTTTTTTCCCATATGCAAAATTTTCATAGAAATCAAAATCTAGAGAGCTATTACTCATACCTTCTACCATACCTTTAGCATGAAGTATTCGAAAGCCCTTCTCTCCAATATGTCTAAGCCTTTGATGCCACAACATGGTCTTCTCTCCAGAGACCACTAGATTTTCTGCTCCACTTTCAGGAACCACAGAATTGTTGAATCCATCGATAATATTGCTACCTTGCAGCTTGTACAGAGTTCCAATTCGAACTTCCCGCATCAATACCAACGATCCTCAAACCATTTTGCAGGTATCCTTCTCGAACACTATTTTTATATCTGCATCATTCATCTTGCTTACAAAAATCAGATTTCTGGCTAATGTAAGAATGTGCAGAACACCTAGAAGTGTTCTAACCCTTCCACCTTGCAACTTCAACTTTACTTTTTCACAATCAATGATTCTAGCCTTCCTATCATCCCCTAAGAAGACATTAGCACCATCGTATTTCTCATACTTGCAGAACCACTTTCTATGGGGAGTGAAGTGAAAATATGCACTTGAGTCAATCAACCATGCCTCATGATCTACATGTGTACTTGAAGAAGTCAAGTAGACATCCCCACCTTCATCTGAGGTGTTTTTCGCCTCTACAGAAGGAGCATCATCATATCCCTTTCCTTTGCCAGGAGCTTTAGATTTACAGTCCCTTTTGTAGTGCCCTTCCTTTCCACATTTCCACCACACCACCTTTACAGGTTTTCCTAGAGATTTAGATCTCCCACTCGATGACTCATTTTTGTTTTTGTTTTGGGACCATCCTCGTACAGACAAGGCATCACCATTCTGGCTCTCCATATTTGTCCGTCTCATCTCCTTCGTCAGTAAGGATGAGACTATTTCATCAAACTGCAAGGCAATTACATTACTACCTATTGCAATAACCAGACTATCCCATGAATCTGGTAGAGAACAGAACAAACAGATGCACTTATCTTCATCTAAAATTTTAATATCAACAAATGCTAACTGACTTACCACAGTATTAAATGCACTCAGACACTCTGTCACCGAGTCTCCATCTTTCATCCTCAGGCTATATATCTTTTTCCACAGGAACAGTTTATTCACTAGAGACATAGATTGGTACAAATTCCCTAACTTGTCCCACAAAGCCTTCACCGTAGCTTCCCCTGATACATTTAGCAATACTGAATCTGAGACACACAGTCGTATTGTACTCTTTGCCTTCTGATCGAACTTTTTCCATCCTTCATCAAACACTCCCATTTCTTTAGTACCAGGATCTACAACGATCCACTGATCTTTATCCACCAATAGATCCTCCATCATGAGTTTCCACAACTCAATAATATGACCATTAAATTTCTCGATTTCTATCTTTCCATTACTCGCCATCTTCTTTCACCACTAGAATCGATCTCGCAGATCTCCCATTGAACAGGGTCTACCACAAGCCCAAGCGAAACCCCTCAGCAACAAAGGTGTCCCCTTGAAGCCAAAACTACTCTGATACCAAATGTAGGTTTTAACCCCATATAGAAATTACCTACATATGAATTCTAAAATATAGAAAATAAACAATGCGAGAGCATAACACATAAAACACATATACAGAGAGATTTCCCTTGGATCCCAAAATCGGGACTACTAGCTTGATTTTTCATTATGTTCCTTTCAATGTTATAATACATATTTATACATGCCGAAGCATCCAATACCATGGAATGAAAACCATTGCATCCAATACCATGGACCGAAAAACATCGCATCCAAAAAACATGTGTTAAAATCATGCACAAAACCATAGGTAGGTCCGCCAAACCTAACATAAGGTCGAAAACCAAATTTTTCTGGGGCGTTGCCTCATAACCCATAAACTGGGGTTATGGGTACACCACAAACCCCCTATGACCACCCCCTGATACAAAATCAATCCAACGAATGGGGGCTCCAAACTCCCTCTAACCCCCCGGTTAACTACGTGGGCTAGTCATGGAAAGAATATAACACAACCCAACAGAAATGTCAAGCAACACAATCTGAACCATTTCATTAATTTTATGATAAAAGAGTACATAAAATGAGCTGAAGTTTTGAAACTTGGGCTTGCTATGCAATTTATGAAAACTCCATGTAGTTCAATTATGATCTCGAGGAAATACTGACCCAAACTGGTACTATGCACTACCCAGAAAATTACTTCTACTGCTGCTGGAATGGAGCTGAAGGTTTTGCCCCAAAGAATGCTCCGATTACCTTTAAATTACAGCCACAGACTCACCTCCAAAATCCTAGAAATACCCATAAATGGTTTGCCCAAATTCAAGCCAAAACTGAGCCCATGAAGTGACGCAGACTCACCAGCTAATTAGCAATTCGCCCTGCTATAAGAATGAGGATTTCAGACTTGAATATTTCATGAACAATTCTATAAACTTAGCCATAGAATCATATCAATAAACCCACAAAAACCCAGAAATGGTTTGGGCTGAATCCAATGTGCCCCAGTGACCCTAAGAAATGTCTATGGTTCTAACTAGATGGAACAACACCCTGTAGAAATAATTATGCTATACAAGGCCAATCAATTACTACAGAAATATCCTCCAAGCCCTGCAAATCACTCTAAGTCTCTTTATTTCTCCTTAGAATGAATTCCCAAAATCTCCTTGTCAAAATGTATGCGCAATAGCTGTCCAGAAACATCAGAAATAGATATATTCGGCCTTGCAAAAAACCAAAGAAAAATTTTCCCTCCTAATGGATAAATCTCTATAAATTCTTCAGCCAAACAACACTATTTTCTAACTTCTCTCAGCCCCTTTGAATTTCCTTCTACACCCTAAGAGAAGCACGCTCTAGCTGGAAATGGTCTACAATGTAGATCCTAGAGAAGTCGTGAGATGGACTCTTTCTTACTCCCCTAGGGCAACACTTGAAGTTCATCAAAGGTAGAGGTGGAATTCTTCTCGGAAATTCCTTCTGCTCAAAAACCCGGTTGTCTTGGGTAAGTAGCTAAAGAGAGGTAATGTTGAAATTATAAAATGACTAAAGATCTCCCAAATGAGAGCCTCCTTTCTCTATTTATAATTGTTGGCCTCTTTCTCCCTCGGTGCCCCCACTTTCCACTACTTCATCCCCTTTCTTTTTCTCTCTCTTGCTCCACAAGTTTGCATTCCCTTTTTGTCTCTCTTGTGGCCCCCACTTGCTAATGAGCTACAATCTTACCTTTTCACCCAAGATCCTCAAGCAGAAATCATATCTGAAACTCGAAGTACAAAATTGTGCTATTCCTAGCACCTCCCCAATAAACTTCGTTAATCTCCTCAAATGAAAAATCAAAATTTGGGGATATTACATTAATACCATAATATACTAATATTAGGATACCCTAGGTTTTATTTTCACTAGATTCTCCTATTATTTTGGAAAAATTTGAGTCATCCACTAATCTCTATATCCAAAACATAGCTTTGTTCTCTGGAGTAGCATGATGCAGATTATCCACAATATTGTGTTCATTCTATCGATGTTTCAAACCCCAAAGGGGGTCCATCATCAAGACTAAATTTGATAGGATATGAATGATAATTCTTTGAGAGAAGAATCTTTTGACCTGAGTATAAATAAACCTAGATCTTAAATTTTTTATAAAGAAGCTGACCCTTATATATATGAATTCTTTTTTTATTTTTATTTCAATTTATTATACAATTTTAGTTTAATTATTTTTTAATTCAGCATATTTAGCTTTATATTCAATTTTTTACTTAGTTTTTATTATTGTAAGTTTATTTTTATATAATGTAATGAAATTTTTATTATTTTTACAATTAGTTTTAAATTTTATTTTATTTAAATTATTTTATTTTTATTTATTAACTAAAGTAATAGAGGATTAGGTTTAGTTTTTTTTGTTGTTTTAATTATTTTTTCCTATTTTATTTAACCTAAGAATCTAAAAATATTTTAAATGTTATACTTAATTCATAAATTAGTTTAATTAATTAATTAATTTAATTAATTTATAATTCTTTCTATTGTCTACCCAATACTATTTGCAAGGCACATTTCAAAAATATATTGTTGGTGGCCCCCACTTTCCACTAGTTCATACCTTTTATTTTTCTCTCTCTTTCTCCACAATTGTGCATTCCCTTTTTGTCTCTCTTGTGGCCCCCACTCACCAATGATTTGCAGTATTTCCTTTTCACCCAAGCTCCTCAAGCCAAAATCATGTCTGAAACTTGAACTGCAAAATTGTGCTATGCCTAGCACCTCCCCAATAAACTTCATTAATCTCCTCAAATGAAAAATCAAAATTGGGGATATTATAGTCCTCCTCACCAAAAATTACTTGTCCTTAAGCAATACCTGAAAAAGCGCCCTTTTTAGCTATTGATCCCCACTGTTACTACAAACTATACGAGGGTCGAAAATATAGCACTGAATTGTCCCTAACGTTTGCACTGTCCTTTCATGAAGGAATCCCTCAATACCAGGATCCCAAGCCATCATGTCCAATGTGAAGCTTCCCTTGCTCCACTCACTATCCTACCATGTACAACTACCATAAGCCATCTGCATACCATAAATGAGTAGGGAATCATGATCATGATAATGTAGCACTCTATCTAACTCCTCATGAAGCTCCATTTTGCGTTCTCCATTTCTTCCCAACATTCTTATAGTTATAAGAAGGTATTCATTCTCATTGACTAGAATTCATATTTATTGCCAAGAAGTGTTTGTTGTTATGTCTACCGAATACTATTTCTAAGGGACATTTAAAAAATATATTCCAACACTAAGCGGATTTTTTTTCTTTTTTCATGTACAAAATCCTTGTAGATTAAAACTTCCTATGTAACCTGCTAAAACAAAAGACTTGAATCTACTCTACTCATCAGCGGAAATAATTAATCGGTCATGAAATCAAGGAAATGAACACATTTCTATGCATTTATCCCTTTCAAAATGTATGTGAAATAGTTGTCTCGACCCTGCAAATAAGCAAAGAAAAATCCCCCCCCGCCACCCCACCCAATGGATAAATCTCTATAAATTATTCATCCAAACTCCACTATTTGCTAGCTTCTCTCAGCCCCTTCGAATTTCCTTCTACACACTAAGAGAAGAACACTCCAGTTGGAAATGGTCTGAAATGTATCTCCTAGAGAAGCCCTAAGATGGAATCCTTCTTACTCCGCTAGGGTGACACTCGAAGTTCACTGAAGGTAGAGGTGGAATTACTGCTCGGAAATTCCTTGTGCTAAACAACACAGTTGTCTTGGCTAAGAAGCTCAAGAGAACTAATATTGAAATTGTAAAATAACTAAAGATCTCACAAATGAGAGCCTCTTTTGGTTTCCCGCACTTTCGACCAGTTCATCCCCTTTCTTTTTCTCTCTCTTGATCCACAATTGTGCATTCCCTTTTTGTATCTCTTATGGCCCCCACTTGCCAATGAGCTACAATATTTATTTTTCACCCAATATCCTCAAGCCAAAATCTTATCTAAAACTCAAACTACAAAATTGTGCTATGCCTAGCACCTCCCCAATAAACTTTGTTAATCTCCTAAAATGAAAAATCAAAATTAGGGATATTACAGTCCTCCCTGCAAAAATTGCTTGTCCTCAAGCAATTCCTGAACAAGAACCCTCTCTAGCTGTTGATCCCCACTGTTACTGTAAACTATGTCAGGGTCCCAAATGCACCATTGAATCATCCCTTAGATTTGCATTGTCTTTTCATGAAGGAATCCCCCAATACCAAGATCCAAATCCGCCATGTCCAACGTGAAGCTCCCCTTGCTCCACTCACTATCCTACCATGTATAAGAACCATAAGCCCTCTGCATGCCATAAATGAGTAGGGAATCATGATCATGATAATGTAGCACTCTATCTAACTCCTTGTGATCCCTTTTTGTCTCTCTAGTGGCCCCCACTAGCCAATGAGATGCAATATTTCCTTTTCACCCAAACACCTTAAGCTAAAATCATATCTGAAACTCAAACTAAAAAATTGTGTTATGCCTAGCACCTCCCCAATAGATTTCATTAATCTCCTCAAATGAAAAATCAAAATTGGGGATATTATAGTCCTCCTTGCCAAAAATTTCTTGTCCTCAAGCAATGCCTGAACAATCACCCTTTCTAGTTGTTGATCCCCATTTTACTGTAAACTATGCCAGGGTCCTAAATACACCACTCAATCATTCGTCACATTTGCACTATCCTGTCATGAAGGACTCCCTCAATACCAGGATCCTAAGCCATCATGTCCAACATGAAGCTCCCTTTTCTCCACTCACTATCCTAGCATATATAAGTGCCATAAGCTCTCTGCTTACCATAAATAGTAGGGAATCATGATCATGATAATGTAGCACTCAATCTAACTCCTCATGAAGCTTCCCTACTGAGTGGTCCATCTCATACACTCCAAGACTAAACTCCTAAAGATATGACCCAATCCCTGCAGAGATAAAGTCTCGCTCACATGAGCTTCCCTTGATATCTTCCTATTGATGCCCCTTCCATGCTAATGAAGTCCCCCACACCATAAAAAAATCATTAAATCAAAATGGAAGATCTGAATGATCTGTCCCTGTAGAAATCGGTTCATCCCCAAGGGTAGTTGTACTATGAAAGCCTATGATGCCTGGATCCCATGCTAGTCTAAAATGGTTTCCACCATAAGGTCGCTATGCAACTCTGACCATGACAGTCTGCCCACCATGTGCAAGTTGTATCATCCTCTCCTGGGACCTAATGGAAAACTATAGAGCCCCGATGCATCTAGTCTAGGAATCTCCATGATGTCATGGCCTACACATCCAACACTAACCCTGATCCGTAGTAGAAAAAAAGAAAACCAGCCTTGCCATGTGATAAAGGCATCAACACTCCCCCACATGTCAAACCAAGTGTGAGTTGGGTTATCCTTTGTCCTAATCCTAGTCATCACAAAACAAAGTGTCACATCAACCAACCAGCTCCCTAGATTCCATAACCAAAATGGTTGCAACATAGTCTTGACAGTTGCTGGCACCAACCTGTACCATGTCTCAAGTCCCTACATGTAATCAATATATGGACTCCATACATCATGAAACAATCTAGTGCGTGTGAAATTTCCCTTCTTCAACCATATCGCGTAGTGGGATTTTTCATCCTGCCTCCTGAAAGGTCTCCCAAACACTGCTTGGAGTCAAAATATTCATCTAGAATTGAGGTACGCCAACCGTTGTAGATGCTCATGAGACACCTCAGAATGTCTTGCCAAAAGGGGGTCATGCATCTCCCTGAGTGTGGGCTCAAGGGTGGTGCAAGTGTTACCTCTACAGAATATCTAACTACCCCCAAGCATGCATCCACCAACTCGCACCCTGGCCATATGCCATTACTGGAAATCCTCTCTCCTGATGCACTGTGTCCCATTTAGCTCTCTTCGACCATCCTCAAGGGTCCTATTGCTCATGATGCAAGCATCAAGAGACAATATCCAAGTCCAGTATGCCAGTGTGAAATCTTGGAGAGTGAAAAATGGAAGCTCATAGTTAGCCTTGTCATCAACTCGCTCTCCAAATCTGAGTATTCCAAACCCAATGGTGTGTTTGATGCCCTCGTTAGGAGATATCTCTCACGGCAATATTTCAACAACATGTCATGCATCATCCTCCTCTGCTGCACTCAAATATGTACCCCTACACTCCTATGCATAGAATTGAACTTTGTGGCAGAAATCTATGCACAATTGGATACAAAACTCAATGCCATTGCACCATGTACAATAGGGCATCCCACATGTGCCCATGCATCCACCACTCTACTAGTACACCCACCACGATGTGATCTACACATTCTCATCTTCCTAGGTACACCTATGTGGCCAATCTCCTCACATGCAGTCGGGAATAATGCTACCATGTCGAACCTCAGTAGCTCTAGTGTAGGTTTTAACCCCGTACATAAATTACCTGCAGACGAATTCTAAAATACAGAAAATAAACAATGCGAGATCATAACACATAAAACACATATACACAAAGATTTTCCCCTGGATAGAAAAACCGGGACTACCACCTTGATTTTTATAATACATATTTATACATGTCAAAGCATCCAATACCATGGACTGGAAACAATCGCGTCCAATACCATGGACCAAAAACCATCACATCCAATACCATGAACCCAAAAACATCACATCCAAAAAAAACATGTGCAAAAATCATGCACAAAACCATAGATGGGTCTGCCAAACCTAACATAGTGTCCAAAACCAAAATAAAGTGGGGTTACGAGTGCCCTTCAAACCCCCTGTTAACTACGTGGAAGGAATATAACACAACCCAACATCTAGTGCCCAATACATTAATGAGAGAGAACTATCTCCATATGATGCCTTGTTTGCCCAACTTATTGAGAGAAGAAGAGGTCGTTCCTTTAGAGAAGCATGTAAGAACTTTGACATAGGTTTGCTCGTTTTGATTTTCCCCTTCTCCACTTCTACTAGTTGGATGAGCTTGAACATATAGAGCAGAAGGTTGAGTGCAGGCATGGGGATTCTCAGTGTGGACACAGGTTCGTGGTTGGACCAAAACTTCCCTCGTAGACGACTCATTTTTTTTGTCAATACTTCATTGGCCAAAGGCTATAACCAATCACAGAGAAGATGGACTTAATACTGGCCAAGTGCTGCAGTGTCACGAGTTTCTTCAAATCTTAGCCACATACTCTATTCAAAAGCTAGAATGTAGCAGTTTGCAGTGCTTATTTCTGAAAACAAAAATAGTAAGGTATCAAGCAAACAAAATAAACGTAAACAAAAATAGTAAGTAGAACAAACCAAATAAGAATAAAGATATTAAGCAAGGCAAACAAAATGAAAACAACAAGCAACAAGAAGACTATGTAGATGGCATGGGGCATGGGTTGACCTACTATAAATAATGCTTGAGATCTTGGCCATTGACAAGAAGGTTTTCAACCCTCCCTTCAAGTGATTGCAGTTGGTACATGTGTCGGCCAAGCTTCTCCTAGACTTTGTACGTATTTTCCATTGATGTATCATGCACTGAAGACAACAAGTTCTTACATAAGAGGAAGGATAACAGATAACCAAGTATTGATAGTTGTACAAGTCCTTAGCTACTTCACCTAGCTTGATTTAAGAGTTGTACATGGTCCATGTGAAACATACCTATGGACAAAAACAAGATAACAAACCAAAAAGGAAAGAAAGAAGCAGAAGCGAACGCATATGTAAAGCGAGTAAGAAAACAAACAGACAAGCAAGAAAACAGTCAAAGAAAGAAACAATCATGCATGCAAGAAAAAAACTCAAAACAATTACTACTCCTACTCCTAAGATAATAGTGCATGGGTTGTCTCATGTGAAGTGATACTTCTAATGCAACCATTGTCACATTGGTTGACCCATGTCAGTGAAAGCATAGTTCGTGAACAACACCATTGTGCGAACCAATAGATGTGAAAGATACAACAATGAAGAAATACGAAATCATAGTGTACAAGCATCCATAGAGTAAAAATGAGTGAAATCACATGACATGCACTTTGTGGACCTACCATGGTGCTATGCTACACTGCATGTAGATGTTGAGTGTATGCATTCTCTTGACTGTGACATTCAAGCAAACGTGAGAAAGGTAGACCACTCACGTTGTGCAAGTGTGCTTGCTCTATAAGATTCCTCTAATGCATGAGTGATGGGATCATGTAGTTTGAGTGGAGGAAGTGAAATCTAAGTGTTAGATTTATCTTGAATGAAAAGCAAAGAGTGATGTGGAGCCTTGCGTGTTTCAACAATTTCTTGATCAGAAGCAAAACCAACCTTAGGACAGTGAGGGCCTGACATAACCATCAACTCAGGCTAAAGTGCCTCGACAGTCTGGGGAGTTTTGTTGGGTCCCTATAATACTAGTGGTTACCCCATTACTATTGTAGTTGTACCCCTTATTAATATTGTTGTACCCCTATTGTCCCCATATTATTATTACTATGCCCCATAGAATCCCTCTATTGTTATTTTTGTGGCTTTATATTATAATTGTTAGGTCGGCTGGGTTATATTGTGACTCCTTAGACTCCTATATATAGAAAGGAGGTTTTGTCATTTGAATCATCCAAGAATTGTTCATTTACGTAATGTAAAAGAGGTTCCCCCTTGAACAGGCTAAATTTTAAGGCGTTGATCTATCTTTTCTATCTTTTTCTTGAGCTGGTTTCATAATAGGTTTTGACTCCATCAATAGATAGATCATCATAGACTAGTGTCTTAGAAATATTAAAAATGATTGAATCAACATTGTGATTAGATGAAGAAGTAGAGAGGTCACGACAACCAAGATCAGAAAATTCAGGATGTTTGTTGACATCCTCATGATTTGATGAATTGTGTAGAGGGGTAGATGAGAAGTAAGGATGTTCACGCTCTATGTTTCATTAAATGAAAAATGATAGATTGGATGGATTTTCAGAGGAAGATGTGTCCTCTCTGTAATGTAATGAAAGACTAACATCTGACATGTCATGTGAATGATCGGAAGTAGGAACATCCAGAATGAGTTTTCATAGGGAAAATCAATAGTGGCAGAATCGCAAGGGATGTCAGGATAGAGAGGTTGAGGCACGGATGGAAGGGAGCCATCCTTCACTGTAGGTTCTTCTTTAGATTCCTACACACACTTATCATGAATGATGGCATAGGTTGGCTGCATAACAATAACTTCATCAACAGCTTGATCCTCATTCATAATAGGTGAGGAGTCTGGAATGGAAGAACACAAGACAATAGAATCTGGAGGATCAACAGAACACAGGGATGAAGGTTGAGGAAATGAATCCATGTGACAACCAGTAGGCTTGCAAGCCAAATCTGCATAGATATCAAGAGCAGCTGGGGTGGGAGGATCTGACAATTCAATAGATGTGTGTATATAATCTCCCATATCACTCTGTAATAGTGGAGTTGTTTTATGAGGTGAAGGCAAAAAGTCACTCGTGACAGCAACTATGCCTACCTATGATTGCACAGTGCCATCAACAAAGTCTGCAGAGCGAGGTTCCGATGATTTCAAGAATTGTGGATTTTCAGATATGGGAAGAAGATACTCAAATGTTCCATAACAAAATTTCCAATAAATTTCATATTCGGGAAATTGGTATGTAATATTACAAAAACATGTGTAAAATTGCTCAACGGATTCATCGGGTTCTTTTCATAATTCCATAGTTTCTTTGTCAAGTGATTTACATTTAATGTGATTGAAAGCACAGTCTATCTCTGCGGCCAAATGAGAAAGAGAATGAATAGATTTTTCAAGCAACGTGGCACATCAGTGCATGGGGTGCCCTCGAATCATGTAAATGAACAACGTCCAAGTCATGTATTCTTCAAATATTCCATGTCTCTCGCATGAGCTTACAACACCGACCATGTGCCTAACTAAGGCTATGTAGCCTCCACCATCGTATGTTTTATGGGACAGTTTATTTGAGAGATTCTCTGAGATAATGAAGTTGTTTCCATAAGACATACACTCCGAAAGAGAAACTCTATAATTAGTCATGATAGATATGCAAAGATTCAAAACAGATGTGAGGACTCAACTTGTCATCTAGCCCCCTTTCTAGCACTAGAAATGTTGACGGTGTTGGACCCTCAAACATTCATGGGATCACCCTGGTATGAAGTTGCAACTAGACCTCATGTTATTTGGTGTGGGATTCCCATCTGGTACGATGGCCCCGTTCCCATTATCTTAAATATTTTTTCAACTCTTGCTTGTCAGCACTGGAGAGTGATCTGCTTTGTCTTGTGAGAAGTGAGTTTCGCATGCCTGGTGATTGTAAGTGTCTCTTGTGTCAATGGTTCTTTCACCGTAAAGGGAGAGGGTTGGAGTGAGCCCCAAGTAGGTTGGGAGAAGTCCCAACTCTTCTAGGAACACACAACACAACAAGATGTGCACAACTTCTAGTGGAACAGTCTACATGGATGCGGCAGTCACAACACACAAAGGAAGATGACACGTATAACACTCAATGGATTCGTCTGTGCAAGTACAACAATTGTTATAGAAAGTTTTATGTGAAAGGTTTGTTTGATGTCCAAGAGAGTAGTCTACATAGGCGATATATCGTTAACAACATATAATACATATTTTCATTAACGTACGTGTATTACAACAAGTGAATTAGTTCAATTGTTAAACACAGGTTGAAGCAACATGCATTACCAATGTTAAATATTATTCTTACAACAGTTACAATACATGTGTGAAAACATGCTAGCCTATTAGCAGGCCTTTGAATTAAGAGAAACTTCCAAGAAACATCGTTACACCATACATCACTAACCCTACGTGCGGAGCATTGGAGCCACTACTTACTCCTCCTAGAAAAGATTATAGACTCTCAAGGCTATGTGGGGGGAGTTGAGGTGAAAAGGTCGTTTACATGTACAAATGACATGGTATTTATAGCCAAGGGTGAAACTGACCCTTCTGGTTGTTCGACTACCCTCATGACTGTTTGACTTCCATGATTTTTTTACTTTACATGATTCTTCATACAACAAGTGGGTCTCTTGTACTTCCACGTTACATTACATTGATTGACAGTATGGCCCATAGTAGAGATATGGACAACATGACAGTGCTGGTACATTCGTGTTGTTGTTGGGTGATGGATGTTCTCATGGTGTGTCACAACTTCACCTCCACATGGCAAAGTGCACGGAGTCTTCAATGGTCATTTGTTCACTTGATGTTGCATTCACACACTACTCCTTGCTTGTATGTTGATAAGAATGACAGGTTTGTCCATTCGTGAAAGGTGCATGTTCATTCATCTGTCCATTAATGAACACATCTTTCATGTTTTCTCGTCTGTTCATCCATGAACACATCTTAGCATGATCATCCATTCGCTAACACATCTCTTTGCATGCGTCATCTGTTCATCCATTGGTGAACCTATCCTTATGCATGTGCTCCCTTTATTCACCCCATCCATCGTCACACCATGCTTGTTTGTGTACCTATGTTTGCAGTCACTCATGAAGAGATGACATCAAATCCACAAACCTCCTAGTCTACCATGATGCATGATCATTTCGGATGTAGGTGACCGAGAAAGGTGACAAGGTTGTGAGGTGGGATGGAGGCTTCGGGCACTACCCATGAAAATTGTGCAGGAGTCACTGGGTGATGAAGATGGGAAATCCAGATCGACAATGACTATCCATGGGGTTTGGCTCAGCTGGAGGAAAAAGCTGCGCAGTTTTTTAGAGGAATGGTATGGGCTACAGAAAGGCATGGCAGGCAAAATCTGCATAATTTTCAAAATGAGCACACAGCAGAAGCTTGGCAACAAAAACTGTGTAATTCCTGATGGGAACTGACAGTTAGCTGCTGGGTCCCTGGCCACAAAAACATAGAATTATTGGGGGGAATTTGTAGTTAGCTTCTTAGAGATTGGCAACAAAAATTGTGCAATTCCTAGAGGGAATTAGTAGTCAACTGTTGGAGCTTGGCAACAAAAATTGTGCAATTCCTCGAGGGAATTGTCAGTCGACTGTCAAGAGCTACTAGAGGGCAAAAATGAGTTGATGTTGGGAGGTTGGCCTACTGGTCACCTCTGCGCAATTTTTGCGTTGAGCGGACTACTGGGTAGCAGAGGTGCTCATGAAAACTTTGCAATTTTCTGGGTGAGCAGTCAATAAATTGTTAGGAATGTTGGCTAGAAAAACTTCACAATTTTTTGAGGGAGATAGGGATGGGCACTGGGTGTTTGTATGGAATGTTTATGCAATGTTCTTAGTCAACGGAGTAGGAAATGTCTACAACCTTTGCGTAATTTTTTAGGGGAGTCAATTATGGGGTAGCTGCTGGGTCAAACTCTTTGGTTGATCAACATGAAGGTTGATTAATTTACTTGTGGACAACGCAACTTGAAATGCATGCCTGGTGCTTCTGCACTATTTTGGGTGACAGTTGATGGTAGGGTGATGGTCCAGTTTTTAAAGGGGAATCCGGTCATTAGAACTTCAACAAAGTGACTAAGTGTGTGAATGAGTGAAATATGCATACGTGATCTTGCAAACACACACTGACATGACTTGACAATGAGATGACTCAAACCATCTAGGCACACATGCTCAACATGATTGACCAACGGTGTAAGCGACAAACATGAAACTTGTGACTGATCGTTGGTTGACTGTGACGATACTTGCGCAACAGTCAATGTGACTTTGTGTGTGAGTGCGATAGATGTTTTCATAGCGAACACAATAGGTACACATGAAGCAAAGACTTTGAGTATAACCAAAACATGGTCTCAAGCATGAATTTGACATCAACATGCAAAAACTTGGGTGAAATGATCAAGCAAGGTGGGTGTGAAGACTCACATGATCTCAAAGAGTGAACTCAAGAGTGTGCAGTCCTTAAGTGAAACTCTTAAGGGAGGCTTTGAAATGTGTGCAGGCCAAAAATTTAGAGGGTGGTTGTAGTCGCCACAATAAATTGATTCTTGTAATATTATTATAATTAAGAATTAGAAGAACATTCTTCTTGTAATATCAATATAAGAATTAATAATATTTAATTATTCAACAACACTCATTTTACGAGTGTTTTTACGGTAGCTTATGTTAGGGATATTACATTGTTGTTGTTTTTTCCATGACCTTTGGCATGCATTAGTTATGAGGAGTTATCATTCTTAGTTGTATAGAATATCCATTGTGAATACATTGAATAATTGAGTATTTAAAACGCCTTGTAAGTCAAAATAGTGGTACCTTAATGTATTGCGATATTGACCAAAAACCCAACTAGAACAACTAACCTTTCTCAAGAGGGGTCCATGTCATTCTTTAATAGGAGCAGTCAGGGGATTCTTCAACAAAATATATACACTTGTGATAGATTTAAAACATATAGTGTCATACTTAAAGCCCTTCTCAAACTAAAGTGTTAGACTCAATTCTTTCCAAGGTGGGTCAATTAGTGGGTAGGAAGCTAAGTTGGGCTTCAAAACGAACCATGCTTTCCCTAATACAACATAAGTTCTTCATGTACCCTTTCAAAGGAGTCAAACTTCCATTGGAATCATATCTCAGTAACATTATGATGTTGACAGCTCCTGTACCTCTTTAAGAAAATGATATTATGAGGGGAGTTTTCAAACTAATAGTAGAGACCTTTCGAGACTTCAATTACATTGTGGGTCCTACCTTTCAAAAACATTTCAAGATTTTAGAATCCATGGCCATGCTCAGATATTATGACATCATGCTTGATCTATAGTGTGAGGACATGTTTCTTCAAATGTTCCACTACCTTTTCAACACTAAGAAACATCATTTGGACATAGTCAAAGTGCACATGCAATCCATTTTATCTTTAGTTATGGGAGACTATGATGCCATTTGCAAGAAGTTGCAGTCAAAATTGTTTTCCATTTAGAGGAAGGAACATATAGTCTCATATGATTCTTATCAACTAGTTGACAGGTTTTTTAAGCAGAACATAAAATTTTGTAAGAGAAAGTTGGCCTAGGAGGAGTTGCGGAGGATTTGTGGTGACCTTCCATGCAACATAAATGAGTTAAGGAGGAAGGGTATTTGATTCATCTACAAGGAACCTTAGGGACCTAACCAATCATTCTTTACTGATGCAATAAAGAAGGAAAAGGTAGATCAATAGGAAATTCCTTCTAATAACTCATATGAAGATTATTCTTTTATAGCTAAATCCATTGATTATCTCAAGGATACAATTAAGGAGTATGAGCAGTCATATGGATTTGTTGGAAGCCCCATATATGTAGCCATTATTGATGGAGGAGGATGGAATATAAAAGATTTTCATTGTGAGGGGAGAAGTCTCGAGATGATACGTTAAGGGAGATGAGCTCCCATTGATGATTGAACATGAGAATCATATAGTGGAGCATGAATCAAATGAGGAGATTTCTATGCATAATGTGTATGACATTCCATCTTTGGAGAGCTAGTTGGAGGCTGAAATTAAAGGTGTGGTAGATATTTGGTGTGCATCCATATTTGGGTCTACCCATTGATGAGGTTCAAATAGATGTAGTGGCAACTAACAGAGCTATAGTAGTTATAGGTAGTATCCCTCTCTAGGAGTACATAGAAAGGGATTGCAACATGGTTTTCCCACTTTATTCCATTATAGGTAGAGGTGGGCATGATTTCCTTGATGGATCTTGTTCATTTCTCAAGTAGATTTGCATGAGATGGTCTTGGATTAGCATGAGCATAACAAACTTCTTCCACAAAAGGGATGTCATGCATTCAGCCTTCCCATGGGATGGATTGGCGAGAAATCATCAGTTGGTATCTTATTTGTGGAGCATAATGTTTAATTACAGGCATAGTTAAATAGGGGCCCTTAGATATGAGGAAATATACATGCTCCAGTTGATAGTGAGATGTAGGCCAATAGAGCATCAACATACCAGTTCCACTGGCCCAACATCAACATAGTGAGGTTGACCTTGGTGGTTTCCAAGGGTTGGATTGGAGTGAAGTGATGAGCTTGTACTCTTTTCATGGGATGATTCATAGAAGGATACTCTTGGCCAAGGGCATAACACATCATAACTCCTTGCACACAAGTTGTAGGTGGCCTTGGGATCGAGGTGGATCTATAAATAGAGGATTGGGAAAATGACTTGTTTTCTATCCAGGTATTGTTTGGTTAGTGTAGAGGCATTGCATAGCATAGTGGTTTTTATGGAATCTCGGTATACAGATGCCTCTGCAATGGACATATACAGACTACTTGAGGACAAATGCTGA
>APFE031505596.1:0-21930 GCA_000404065.3 Pinus taeda
ATTTTCAAAGTCATTATTTTAAGAAGTGTAGGAAGGTTAATTTCTAATAGTGGTATGTGGAGTTATTTTTTTCTACAAAATCTTGACAAAACAATTTCTCAACGGATAATGGTGGTGTCTCCTAAGGTTCATCCATACCCATGCATGTAGGTTACTATTAGTCATCTCTAAGCAACTTGTCCTTGTATTGCTAGCTCTTCCTATAGATATTCACCCATGTTCACTTTAAGAGGTGCTAGTAGCTTTGTGTGGCACTTCTCTCTATCTCTACAATTTTAGTATTGTGGTTGACCCTATAGTGATAGTTGCATCATCCTTCCCTAGTGACTTTGATGCTAGTATTAATTTCTATCACAAGTATTATGTGGGAGCAACCATCCCTCTTCCCTCGAATAAAAATATGGGTAATGACTCTTTTAGAGATATTGTACAAAATTCTCCCAATCATTTATTGGTTCAAGAGGTTCCCACTATTACTATTCCAATAGGGAAATATTTTGTCTCTAAGGTGACTCATTACAACAAAAATACACCAGTATGTCATTTCAATTGTCTTTGGTTGCACTTAGTCAGTTATATGACTAGATTTCATACTTATATCAATTTGAGTTAAAAGAAAAATATTTATTTACCACTATGCAAAGGGATTTTTCATTGTGGTATTTGATCTTATAGAAGTTATGTATTTAATACTAAAACCAAGTCACTTATTTTGAGGAAAATCTAGATTATGTATGAAAATGTAGACCCCATATTTCAATCTAATGACAGATACTTTGCCCATAACTCTAGTATAGGTTAGAATTCCAAACCCATACTTAGATCTCTAAGGTTTACCCTCTCTCTAAGCCAATGTCAATGCCTTTGGAAAATTCCATTATATAAGTGAGATAACAAAAAACTCTAATATAACTACACATACCTAAATATGTGTGCAAATGGACATCAAAAAACCATTTTTGGCAAAAAAAACTAGACAGGTGAAATTTTTCCATGATCACAAAAGTTGGATTACAAAAATGTTTCTCTTCACTACAAAAATTGTTATATAACAATATATTTGGTAGCACAATACCTAAAAGAGCTAACACAAGCTAAGAAGCACTAGTGTAGATCAGCTTGGTGGGTTGGTACCATGGTAGAACATCAAATGATTATCAAGGTTGAACCATATGACTCGAACCTACCCATGGATGAGCCAAAAAATAGAACTAGAAGAACTGAAGGACATACCATCAAAAGAGAAAGATGCGCTACCATAAGATGTTGTGATAGAGGAATCTGCTAGTCGCTTGGATCTAGATTAACAAGTAGAAATTTGACTTAGTCTTTAAGCAAAGGAAAATTAGGTAGAGGAAGAGGAAGAAGAGGAAGCTCTAAAAAACATTGAATTGAAGGTAACAACATTAAATTTATTGAAAGAAAATGAAGCTTGGATAAGCATACTAAATAAGAAAAAAATTCCTTTAGTAGCATAGTCAATGGTGACAAAAATATAAACATGTAATAAAATATGTGCATGTACTATCTTTTGTATTTTTTAATGTAAAAAATTTCATATAATTTTCTCATGCAAGAAATTTTGGAGTTAGTTTCGATGGATTCAATCTTTCTAGAAAATTAGGAGCTAGAAAAATTTTGTAGGATTATAAAACATATATATATAATATATATATATTATATATATATATATATATATTATTTATTTATTATTTATTTTTATTTATTTGTTTATTTGTTTATTTATTTTAAATTCCAAATAGTCACAGTCACACATAATTGTTTTTAACTCTACTACAACACCTTTTTAACATTTTCTCTTTTGGTTAATAATAATAACAATTGGGGTCACAAGAACGAGAGGGGTTATTCTCAACCGTGAGGGAAAAATTGAAATTAAGTATAGTTGGGTATGAGGAAATTGTGGAAGTTATGTAATAGAGGCATATGAATTATTGCAAGGGATCATTTAGGCCAAAGAAGAAAACATCAAAGATTTAGTGGTGTTGGGAGATTCACAGTTGGTTATCCATCACCTTGTTCATGGATCTTTGCTTAAGGATTACAAGTTGCGAAGCATTATTGACTAAATTAGGAATCTGAAACTAGCCTTCTCTACTATTAACTTCTTTCATGTGTTGAGAATGAACACTTTTGATGCTTATGATCTCACCAATAAAGGTGCAAACATGGACACAAGAGTCCTAATGAGAAATGATATTCCTTCCCTTCCAACTATTCCTTAATAGTGGGTCTGATATGCAGTGTAAATTTTGTCTATATCTATGGATCTTTTAGAGAATCTACACATCTCAAGGCCCTGTGTCCTTTCGGATAGCAAAATGGAAAATAAATATTGAGAATAAAGGCTATCATGAGGTTACAGGTAATGCTTGCCTCAAAGGTTTTTTCATTGTACTCACTTACTATATAGGTCACGATCAAAGTGTGGATTTTGATTTAATATAGTATTCTCATCAATAATAATAATAACAATAATGATATGATAATAATAATAGTAGTACTTTAAAACATATTTAGGATTTTTTAGGATGCTATATTATAATAAGTGTTTTGGATATGTTATAATTAATTTTGGAAAGAATTATGTTTTGAGAGATCAAATAAAAGAAATAATAATAATAAAAATTAAAAAAAGAAATAAATTGAAAAGATAATGATGATGACGATGCTGATGATTAACATCCATTGAAACCATAATTCGTTTATAAGACATTTAAAGAGGTAAGAGATTGCTTATATTCCTTTAAGATATTATTTATATACTCAAAACACATTAAGAGAGGCATTTTTAGATTCCATAGTTTTGATGTCTTAGGATGTTAGGAAGGTTAGTATTATTATGGATATTTTGTAATTGAGTTCTGATGTAAATAGGGAACTCTAGAAGAAATTTCCTTTTCTTTTCAACCCTATTATTATCACAACAATGAGATATTCTTACATTCCATGGTGTTTTGATAATTGTCTAATGCCGACTTTTTCTATGTAGCTCAAGGAAGTTGGTTCCAATTTTAGAAATGTTGTTTTTCTTCTTTGTGCTAGTCAAAACTAAAAGATACTTTTGATCTTCTAGATTAGGGTTTACTACCTCCTTCGACTATGTTAATTCTATTTTATTTCTAACTCCTTATTTCACCACAAATTCTCTTTAAATTTAGATGTAAAATTATTTTTATTATTATTAGTACCATGTAGAATAACATCTTCCTAAGTTTCCCAATTATTTAGCCAAGACTTGGCCTCTTGATGCCATCCTCACTTGTGTTTGTTTTGGTATTGGATGGAGTTGAATAGATTTTGGAAGACTCTTGTCCACCATGTTGTTTATCATATTCTTGTACATTAAGTACCTAACCCTAGCTATGCATAGAAAGAGGAGAGACTCACTTCTATGAGGAGGATATGATAGGTGTATTGATTTTAATATTAATATTATAAATTTATAGAATTCTTTTTAATTTTCTCTATCCTTCTCTAAGATTCTCTAAAGATGCCACATCCCCATACTTAACATCTATGTAAGATAATGTGATGAGAGTATCAAAGAGTAGTTTTTTCTTATCCCACAACAAAAGGTACAATAATTTAGACTTGTTCTCAAGCCCATAATAATCTTTGAACCCTTATTTATCCTTTTCTCAACACTATAGGACCAATTTAGATAACGATGAATATAATTCTAAGATATGTGTAGGAAGACACTTCCTCCAAACTATGATTTTCATATATCAAAGTGACATAAATGATATTATTTAATTTTATTATCATAACCTTTGTTTTTTCTATGTTCATTGTCATACACACACTAGAGTAGAAGTCCTTAGATGATTTTAGATGATTATCAAGGTCTTGGGGGTTACATTACACAAGAACAATATAATTAGCATAAATAGAAGGATGATCACTATACTAGCAAGAGTTAGGCCAATACAACCAAATTTTCTTAGCTAATATTCTAACTTAACAATGTATATGAAAAAGAGAGAAGGGAAAAAAGGAGAACCTTTCTTGACTCCTATATTGCAGTTAATTTCTTCCAACCACCCATTAGTGTTCTTAAAGTTATAAATGACACTTTCATATAGTTTTATTGCACTAACTCTCGTCTCCTAAGTATTAACTACACACACACAAATCTCAATCCATACTAAAAAGGTTAAAAATAGGGTAAAATTAGAAAACCTTAATCATTCCCATTGGGGTTAAGTTCAAGTGATTGAACATACTATATATAGTGCGATAAACACCCACATGAGGATTTGAACCTTGAATCTCACAATTTACATAGTACTTTGTAGCACGACTATCAACTATTGAACTGTCGTGGGCTTAATTATATAAATAAATAATTATATAATATAATTATGTTGAAAATAATTAAGAACATTTCAATTTCTGAAATATAATTTATTTATGTATAATTGCGCCTTGGTTTTTCACTTAAAATTGTTTTCAAATCAAGAAAGATAGAGATATATTTATAGAAAGTTAATTAATAGATCCAAAAAATGGAAATAAAAACATTAAGCAAACTCTTATTTATATTTTTAAAAAAGTGTAATGTTTACTTGATTCTTTGAGTGAGCAACGCTACTTCTTATTGCGTCAAGAGGCGCTCTCTAACCCAATATGGAAGAGATGTTGTAATGTTATGTTATTTATGTAAACATTTTGACTTAGTCAAATAAAATAAAAATAAATTAAATGTAAATTAAAATTATTAATTTACCATTGTTGGTTTTTGGGATCCCATGGTTCTTCCCATGGTACTGTCTATTATATTTATTATGATGAATCTTATTTAAAGGCTTGAGAAAACCCATTATGGAATGCAAGAGTACCAGCTTAGATCCATCTTAACTCTAGACTTGATCCATGTCAACACTTGGTAGATTACGGGTTTAATATGGATCTAGGATGACATCTAACCAAAATCCTAACCACCTAGTTGTAGGATTTAACCCTAAATTAATTGCTAGAAACATATTCTTAGAAAAAAATAGAAAAGATGAAAGGACACATGCACATATTAATATAGATATTTTACCTTGTGAACCCAAAACCAAGAAAACCAAAAATAATTTTTAGTATATCTTTTCTTTACAATGTTACAATACAATATGTATATCTCACGACATCCATAAAATAACAATCCACTAACCTTGGATTAGAATATAATTGTAGTTCATCTCCAAAATTTACAAAACCATGGGATAAACCACGAGATAAAATTTACAAAACCATGGGATAAAATTTAAATATCCGAAGGTCAAAACAGTGACACGTGGCACTTCATACAAGTTCACTCTTCTAAAAAGGTATATAATCAGGTCATCTTGGGAGATTGTTGATAACTCTTTCTTGGAGAATCTAATTTTGATCAAACTAGTGGCATTGGAAAGAGGACGGACTGTAGTTTCCTGTGTATATGTTTCAGAACGAAAGATAAAAAGAGTCAGACATGGCACGTCGTACAAGTTCGCTCTACTGAACTAGTCTATAATGAGGTCACCGTGGGAGATTTGGCATAACTCTTTCTTCGATAATCAAATTCTGATCAGACTTGTGGGGTTAGAAAGAGAACTTAGAGAGCTACTACAGGAAGAAATTTCAGAACTTGGAGATCGGAAATTATAGAGTTACAGTTGTTTCAAGATCGAGCTCCTAAAATCAAGAAAAATCGAGATGAGGAAGTTTGATGGCAAGGATCCAGTAAATTGGATACTACAGATGGAAAAATATTTTTATCTACATGGTGTACCATTGTTACAAAAGGTATGTATTACATCTCCATATTTAGAACAAGATCAATTTTTATGGTATAAAGGGCTTTGTTCTCGTAAACCACTGGTTACATGGTAATTTTCACAAAGGAAATTATAGCACATTATGAGGATACAAAGAGAAACACCACAATAATTGGAAGAAAAAAGAGCAAAAGGGCTTTGTTACAAAGTGGAAAGCAAAATTATGGAAACAAGGAAGTCTACCCCTCACAACTATAAAGATGGAAGTTTTGTTTCTCCTATCCTTCCACAACCTACAAGGGTTACACCACAACAATTGGAAGAACAAGGAGAAAAATGGCTTTGTTACAATTGTGATAACGAATACATTAAAGGTCATAAGTGTGTTGAGAAGAAATTATTTTACATTGATTGTGGAGAGGAGGAAGAAAAGGATCAAGAAACATCAAAAGAAGAGTATATACACCAGGAACCAACCCTAGAGAAAGAAGAAATGAATCTAACCATATCTTGTAATGCAATGTCCAGAATTACCACTCCTTAAACTATCAATATAGAATGACATATCAATAAGATAAATGTTCAAGAAGTGAAAGATCACATAGAGCATCATGAAATGAATCTGACCATATCTTGTAATGCACTAGAAGAAATTACCACTCCTAAAACTCTAGAGATAGAAGGACATACCAAGAAGAAAAAGATTCAAGCAGTGAAAGATCACATCCAGCATCAACAACAAGTTCTCCAACCTTTAAAGAATAATGCCACTTTGGTGCAAAATCAAATGAAACAATAGGAAGATCAACATCGTAATGAAATAAGTTTTGATGTAAGTGATTGGGTATTTTTATGGTTACATACATACAAACAAATGTCCCTCAAGAAAGCTATTTATGAGAAGGAAATATTGGCAATACTACACGCACTTGACAAATGGAAACCTTACCTAATGGGAGGAAACTTCAAGGTAAAAATGAATCATGATAGTATTAAATACTTTTTAGAACAAAGATTATCCTCTGAAGAGCAACAAAAATGGGTCACAAAGATGTTGGGTTATGACTTTGAAATCATCTAAAAAAAAGGGAAGCAAAATGTTGTGGCAGATGCACTCTCAAGAAAGGATGAGGATATGGAAGCATTGTTGTGCACCATTTCTATTATCCAACTAGATTGGATAAACAAAACAAGGTATGAATGGAAGAAGGTTGAAGAAGTGTGGCCACTCATTCAAAAGTTGCAGAAGATCCCAGTTCAAACAATATTGCCAGAACTTGACGAGGAAGGAAAAATCATATTGGATCCTGGAGCAGTCATAGAGATAAGAACTCGACAGCTACGAAATTGACGAATTTTAGAGCATCTCATCAAGTGGAAGAGATCACCTACTGAATATTCCACATGGGAGGACAAGAATTTTATACAGGAGCATCAAGAACTACTCAAGCATTGAGGACAACACTTTTTGAAGGAGAGGGGCATGTTAGGCCCTTATACTACTAGTGTAACCCCTTATTGTTATTAGTACAACCACCTTATTATATTGTTATACCCATGGAGTCCCCATATTGTTATTATTTTGACCTTACATTATTATGGTTATGTCGGCTTTGATTATATTATGACCCCTTAGACTCCTATATATAGAAAGGAGGTCTTGTAATTTTTATCATCCAAGAATTGTTCATTTGTGTAATGTAAAGAAGGTTTCCCCCTCAAAGAGGCTGAATTCTAAGGCGTTCATCTATATTTTCTATCTTTTTGTGAGTTGGTTTCATAACAATGGGTCATAAAAGCAATAAAAGTGAAAATTGTGTGCCTAAAACTAGCAAAACTAGATGCAAAAAATCACCCAAATAATAATAATAATAATAATAATAATAATAATCAAGGGATCCTTCCCTTGCAACCCCTCTTCTAGACTCGACACAACAAATTGCACGAGGGGAAAGTCATGCAAAGAATACAACACATACCCAACATTACTTGACCTCCATGAATAATACCTCAATCACTAATTAATTGATATTATTTGATGAAGTCACTTAGATTTATTGATTTCACATTCTACTACCTCATGGCATTATTGTATTAAGATTTCACTAATATAATAAGCAGCAACCTAATATTTAACTAAGGTATTAGGGTGGGACCCTAACATCCCCTCCCCGTTCCAAATATCTTCCTCAAGGATGAAAACGAGGAAATTGGTAGAGAATCCATGTTAGTTCCCATGTGAATCTTTTAGTTATGTATCTTCCATTGGATCAAAGCTTCTTATTTATTCTATTGGTGAAAATGGTGCTCACATTTCTCTAAAATAGCTTTAGATAGAAATGAAATGGAACCCTCTTCATCTTGTTTGATAATGTTGATTTGGACTCTGTAGTTAGGCCCCACTACTTTCTTCAATTAGGACATGTGAAAGACAAGGTGAAGCTTATAATGGTTGGGAAAATCAAGTTTATAAGCCACAAAAAATAATATAATGAGAGTTAGAGGTGAGGCTCTAAACGTTTACTAGTTTTCGGAGATACGTGTTTCCAAGGTAAATTTATGAGTACTATGTGTGAATGTTATTATTTACTTTTATATTATAAAGAATATTTATGTGCATTACTTTACTATAAATGTTTAACACTAATATTTGGTATGAAAGCAATTTATTTGCTCAAGAGGTTAACTTTGCGAGTAAAGCTTCAACTCAATTTTGTGATAAACTGGTTTTCAATGGATATTCTATGGTGGTGATTCTTTTGCTAGAAGAGTGATGAGTAGTTCTAAAATTGAGATTGAGAAATTTAATGGGAAAGGCTTTGAGCTATGGAAGCCCAATATGAAGGGTCTTCTAGCAAAAAAACAAGAGTAGGTCACTGTGTACCATAATACTACACCTACCATTATCTCAACTAAAGACTAGAAGAAGTTGGATAGGAAAGAAAAGAGTATATTCTAATTTTGTTTTTCAGATTTAGTGTTATTAAATGCATCAAAAGAAGGTATAGCCAAAAAGTAATGGAATAATTTAGGGACTTTGTGTCAACCTAAATCCTTGGTAAATGATTTTTTTATTTAAAAGAAGTTTTACCTCCTAAGGATGAATGGTTGATACAGTAAGTGATAGAGAATTTAAATGTATTCAATACTATTATAAGTTAGTTGTTGTTTGTTGATATTAAATTTTCATTTGAGGATAAGTACATTGTTTTATTGTATTATTTTCCAAAATCATGGGATAGTCTAGATATAACTATCATAAATAATGCAACAATCATAAAGTTTGATGATGTGGTCACATCCTTGTTATTAAAAGAAATGAGATAGAAAACCATGGATAGCCAAATCATGAATTCATTATCTATAAGAGGACATTCCTTGGATAGAAATAAAAATAAGTCTTCATGTGGGGATCTAAATTTAGAGGTAGATTTGAATCTCCACAATAATCTATAAGGAAATTTTGAAATGTGATAAATCTAGGCATTATAAGGGGCATTGTAGATCTAAAAGTGTTGATAAAGGGAAGGAATATGATGATGTGGGCCTTCCACAAAAGGAATACCTCATCAATGAAAGGATCTTCAAGCACACATTCAGATCATAATGTATGGTTGATCAACTTAGATGCTTCTTTCATATGACTCATCATAGGGAATGATTTTGTGAATACTAAAAGTTTGATGGAGGTGACATTTTCTTAGGATATGACTCAATATTCAAAAAATCTGGATTAGGAAAATTCATGTTGAATCTTAAGGACAAAAATATTATAATACTCCCTCTAGTTTTGCATATTCCATAGCTGGCTAGAAACTTGATATCCACAAGTAAGATGAGTGATTTAGGTGTATATAATTATGTTTTAAAGGTAAACCTATAGAATGGTTTGAGAAGTAATGATGTTGCTAAAAGGAGTTCAAACTGGAACTTTGTACAACTAGTTAGGAACTTTTATTAGTTATGGGTGTAATAATTTTATTGTTTCTAAAGATGCAAATGAATAAGGAAAATTCTATATCATCTTTTGAGAAAAAGAAATGTTATGGAATGAAAGATTAAGACATATTAGAAGGAAATTCCCTAACAAACTATATGATATAGTATGGTTAAATGTATGTTTTATTGCACTCTAGATTTTGATTTTTGTGTACATTGTATTTATGATAAATATAATTAAATAAAATTATAATCTAGTCCTACAAGAGAAAAATAATCTTAGAATTAATACACAATGACTTGTTTGGACTTGCGTATATTCCATTTAAGTAATAAAAAAAACTCAAAAGTAAACGTGTAAACTTTTTTAACATTACTACTTAAAATAAAGTCATTATACATGAAATATAACTCAAATACGGAAGTGAGTTTAATATTTTCATCACATTTTGAAACTCCATTCTCCACAATTTTTAAGATTCCATTGTTGCCATTCACCCTCTCCATTTGACCATTCATTCATATGAATTTTCAATGCACTCTAACATTGAGTTAGGACATGTATTCTTTTATAATAGTGGGATAGCAATGATATTTTTTTTGCTTTATAAGATAATTTTGTTTTAATATTGAGAATTAAGTTATAAATTTATGATAAATTTTTGTTATTAATATGAAAATTTAAAACTATTTTTATATTTAATTAATAAAAGATAAATAGTATTAATATTAAACATGTAATTTTCTATCAAAATATTTTCAATTTTTTTTTAATAAATTAAAATAGTTTTATAAAATAATTTTATTTAATATTAAGATTTAAGGTTATAACATTTATGATAATTTTTTTTATTATTAATATGAAAATGTTTTAAACTACTTATATATATAAAGATAAACAACAATTAACATTAACCATGTAATTTTATATTAAGAACTGTGGGTAGCTTTAGAAATGTCGTAATCCAATTTTTTTTAAAGATATCACATCAAAGATAAAATAGTACCATCTAATAAATAAACAAAATCGTCTAGAAGTAGAAATTTGTTTAATTATAAATTTTAAAATTGATTTAATATTTAAAATTTTTTTAATAATAAATTTATTAATATTTAAAAATACAATTTCACAAATAATTATTTAACTAAAATAAAATAAAATCAAAATCTCTAGACCATAAAATAATCTCTTATTTTTCTTAAAAGCTTTGTTCACCGCCTTCCATTAAACCTTGTTATTGGTTTATAGAGAGTAAACTTATCTTTGCTGAGTCACTCGAACATAATATTTTTGACATTTTACGGAGCTAACGTTCCTTCTATCCAGATCTTGTACGACATAAACCCTCGCGAAAGTGCATGAGTTATGAGATCTTGGACAACAAGAAAGGCGAAGTGCAGATGGAGAAGATTTCGCTAACGCGATGAGATATTTGCATGAGTAGGTGAAAATTAAATTGCAGGATAGTAGCCAAAAGTATAAACAGTAAGAAGATTTGAAAAGAAGGGAAGTACAGTTCAATGTGGGAGATGAAGTCCTCACACATTTGTGCAAGGAACGCTTCCCTCTGGGTGCATACAATAAGCTGAAGTATAAGAAGATAGGTCCTTGCAAAGTCCTTCGAAAATTTTCAGCGAATGCCTATGAGATACAACTGCCACTAGGGATAGGCATTTCACCCATCTTTAATGTAGCAGACCTGTTTCCTTACACTGTTGACCCAGAAGAAGAAGACAGAACCACACGGTCTACACGAAATACCTAGGATGGAGGAGAAACTTGGATGAGAAAATGCCTTACGTTTAGCCTCCCGAGATCGAGAGAAGCCTCGACACTTAGGTGGCCAAACGAACTCGGCGGAAGGAATATCTGCAGTACCTGGTCAAGTGGAAGAACTGTCCTATTGAGGACAGTTCATGGCTTGATCCCAGGCAAATTGAGTAGGCAGGTTCTTCAGTCGAGAAGCTCATGGACCGGAGTCATGATTTCTTTTTGCCTCGGGAGCCTAATGTAGGAGCATCCGACTAGGGCACCATGACCGGGTGTTGATCTCTGCCAAGGTGGAGAGTTATATTAGCATATTGGTTTCTTTATGTTCAGTTTGTCAAAGTAGGATGTAGGACTTGGTTTTTCTTTTTAATCTCAGTATTAGTTAAGGATAGTTTGGTTGGTTAGGGTCATTAATTTGTTTGCCTTTAATCAACAATAGGTTAATAATTGTCTTATCATTTTAAAGGAAAAAGACAAATACGTCCAATGTAAAATCTTGTCGTATAGGCAGAACCGAATACATGAATAGTTATGTAACTATAAGACTTACAACTGAAAAAGTAACTACATAGTTCAAGCAACTGTAGACAGAGGACATAAATGTAACATCGAAAATCATTGACAAGGTTCAACATTTTGCATACAATAATAAAAAGACAGAGAACAAGTTTATTAACCATCCATCTATAACAATTTCTTCATACTGTGTATCTATATTTCTCAATCATTAAACAATTCAGGAATGACAAACAAAGTGCAGGCATACAGTTTTACACTTTTCCTCTCTTAAAGAATAGAGTACTGGTAAGTCGAACACATACAAGTTTTCAAGACGAGAATGGACAAACAGTGAACAAGCTCGTGGCCAGAAGAAATCAACACAGCATAACCAACTGAACGAGAAAGCAAGAACCTGAACATCAATTGGACAAACCCAAAGCAGAGGTAATTTGTGACAGTCTGTTCAATACCATTTCTTTTCATTTCCAACGAAACAGAAAAAATATATGTTTGTTATTACATAAGAGTTTAATATTACATTGCTGGAATAAATAGAAGAAATAATGACCATGAGACAAAGCAGACCATAGTCGGGGGTTTGACGTCATGTAACCCTTGTGTCCAACTATAAGGATCAATGAAAATGAATTACAAAACTAGAACCATAATAGAGGTGAGCCCAAGTCGTATAATGACACAAGCAAGAGCCAAACAAACGAACATTTAGGCACGACCAACAGAAATTACAAAACCTAGTTACAACCCTACAAGACTATGGTGACAGAGCCTACTAGAAAAGCACCGAAGGGTTTGAGAACCGAAGAGTTGAAGCCATCCATGTCCAAGGTTGAAACTTTGACCTGCGAAGCTAGAACAGGCAACTGTCAGTCAAACCATGCATAAAAGAAAATGAATAGAGATATAGTTCAGGTAAGGGGAGAACAAAACCTTACCTGGGAACGTGTTTGTAAAAAGAAACCGTAGGCTAGTGAGTAACAGAACACAATAGCTACCCGAGATGAAGGGGCGAGACATTGTTAGCATTGGAACCAGGTAAAAGTAGAAGTAAGGCATGAAACGTTGAATCACCTGAGAAATCCGAGTAGAGCGAGACACCGTGCTTGTAACCTGGGCATGTGAAGATAGTAACAAAAAATTTTAGCAGCAAGACCGTAGCAAAGAACAAACAGCAAGACAGTAACAGTTGAAAACCAGATAAGACCAACCAGTGCTCGATTTCATGCTCGAGCATATAAAATAATAAACAACACCCAGAAAATGAATAAACCAACCTCCAGAACACGTGATAGGGTTGCACAACAAAGAATATAGTCGCCAATAACATAGGCAAAGCTTTTAGTTCAACATTCATTCGTAGACAGAACCAAAATAGACCATTACCAAAGAAACCCTTGCAGAGTTCACCTTGTAGAGCAGAAAATCGAAATGACAAAAATGTTAATGGTTTTTCTGAAATGAACTAGCAGCAAATGAGGATCGAGGCAGGACAGGTTAGCTGTCGCATTTACACTTTGCAATAAATGATTGCAACCACCACAAAAAATATCTATTCATTATGAGTGTGATTCTAGCCTAATCATAAACCAAATCCAAATTAACAATCAGCGTCGGACAAACTTTTGGTTAAGTCATACATTGGAGTGTGGGTTGGGTCCCATCAAGAAAAGTCATGTTGTATAGTGATCCATCATAGGAGTCAACCCCGTGAAGCTGCTTTGCAATTTATTATATGTAGGTTCTAATGCTTGGCAATGCCCACTCTAGGGTGCGTATATCTATGTGGAACAAAAACTGGTCAACTAAAGAAATCTAGACTGACTTGTGTAAAGCCATATGAAAGTTTCTTGTGATTTTTAAGGACGCCAAACTTGGATTACCAATATGAATAACACAACCAAATTCAATTGCAATACAATAAAAAGCTAGAAGTTTGAGTGACATATCATCAAAAGTATCCTAACTTCAATTACAATAAAATAAAGAGCTAAAATTTTTTAATGTTACTCATAAAAAATCAATGAACAATTTCAGACTATGCTAATTGTTTCAGACTCAAATGCTTCTCGATTCCATCAATGGCATTACAATATGGGTTTGTTTCCCTCGTCTTCTTCAACTAATTGTTTCTTTTTTCATTTCATGTTTCAACTCTTTCATCGCCTGCTGTAGAGAAGTCTGATACATATAGAAGGATAAAAATAATATTTGTAATTCCTTCTGAGAAAGAAGTGGAGCATGTTGGAACTAATTTTGAGGATATGTAACTCAAGGCATTTTTCCAGAAGTGGAATTCCAATGGATGATGAATCGATTGGAGAAAATGTAGATCGAAGTGGAGAAAACAATAAATAGTATGAGGTGAGGAATGAGCCAGTTGAAAGTTAAAGATAAATTTGGCCCTTGAACTTAATATAGAAAATGTATTCATATCCATCATGTCCTCCATTGATGAATTTGTCCCTATGCCTGAAAAGTGTAGAAAGTTAACTCTGATCTTGAAATATTGAAGCAAAAAAGATAGGTTTATATCCTTAGCAATACCCTGGAATTAGAATTGTTCAACAAACTCCCAAGGAGAGTGATTATATGCAACATGAGGAATGGGTGAATTTTGATGGATTGAGATTGATTGTAGATGTTTATAGTTTATTCCTTTCTTTCTCAAGCCAATTGACTTGTATTTCAAAAACACATGCTTACAAAATAATATCCTCAATTCAATTTCATCATTTAAATTAATATTACTGTAACGTAATTCAATTTTTATAGGCCTTTAGGTATAGGTTTCAATTTTTAGGGTTTCATCTTTTGGATTAATATTACAAATCATCAAAAGTATCCTAACTTCAATTATAATAAAATAAAGAGCTAAAACCTTTGAATGTTACTCGTGAAAAATCAATGAATGCTTTCAGACTTTGTTAATTATTTGATTGGTTGTTAGTTACTTTTACTAAGATCCTTCCTTAGTACCTTAGTTTCCTTCTTTTAAATAATTGAATCTCGTGGAACCTAATACGGACTACCTTGAAACATGTGCAACCAATAAAAAACTATAAAAAGGAATAACTATTAGGATCTTCTACAACATCCTGCTTTTGTAACAACAAATCTATATGTACTACTAGAAGGAACATGGTGCATAAAGGCTATAGATGAATAAACTACATAAAGGAATTTGAGTGCAAGTGAGAGTCAATTATCTTGAAGGGCTGCTAAGTGATGCAACCTCCAATTCAAATGAAATCTGTTTGTAAGATGGACGGTGTCTCGCTAGATAGTTGTAGTTGTTTTTGTGTGTTTCCTTGTGGCTGCAACCTTTTTTGGATTACTATTATTTTTAAATGTTAATGTGAGACCTTAAAATAGCCACAAATTTTGAGAAGCATAATGAACATTAGCCTAGTTAGAGAGAGGTCTAGAAAATAACTACTTTTACCAAATAATGTAAAAATGCTAGAGATTCCACTAGAACTATTTTGTTTTCTTGTTGGATTCTTTTTAGGTGGTTGAGTTCAAAAAAATTGAACTATCACATGTTGTTGTATGAATCCTTCGAGATATTTGGATATCCCTTTAAATGGCCCCATTTGTCAACCTCTCTTAAAGGATGCAAATTCAGTTTCTTGCGTAAAAAAAAATAGAGCTTCTAAAATATGTAATAACAACATCACAATTTGCGTTCTGAACCTAAATAAAAATCTATCCATATCGAAGACCTAAAATATCACATAATTTATATATATAACTTTTTAAATAAAATAAAAAATACTTTAAAAAAATTCAAAAAATATTTTTATTAATATTTTTTCTCAATCGTGGAGCAAAAACTTATGAAGCAACACTTATGATGGAGTATATATATATATATATATATATATATATATATATATATAAATATTATATTGTGTGTCGTGGGCTAAATAGTAGTTAAATTGTTTATTATATTTAAATGGTTATGTCTTTCATAATTTATGATGGGAAGATATTATTTTAAAATATCACATTAAAAGGATAAAAAATAAGTTAAATATATAATATATAATAACTATATTGATCTAGACTTATGGAGGAATGCAACAAAATACAGATATACACATAAATATAGATATGTCACTAAAATAATTTCTTATTTCATTAATATCAAAGAATTGAAATATGTTTACATATAGAAATGGAAATAAACTAGCTCGGGCAATGGTAACTTATATCTGAGAAGAGATGTGATGGCTACATGCCTTTGAACTATGTTATAATGAGGCTCAAAGGAGTACTTATTATTAAGAAACAATGGAAAACCCTAAACATCCAAAAACCTAACCCTAGGAGATGAAGCACCACAACTGTGGGCCTTGTTTGGGTAAATTGGTACATCAATTTCTTGGAGTCATAACTTTAGCATGCAATCTTCGTTTGGATATTATAATACCTCGTTTCGAAGATCCCATAGATGAAGTTGAAAAGAAATTGGAAAATACAGTGGGGACTTTTCTAGTCTGTTCGTTTTCCCTAAAAATGACTTTTAGTCCCTCAAAATGATCCCGAAAGTTTAAGACCCAAAAAATTGCCAAAAATAGTAACTTGTGCTACAATTAAAAAAATTCTAAAGAAACAACGGTGGGCATCCAAGTGGAATTGGAATATGGCCACCAATATCCATGTAGATTAGTCCTCCCCCTTTAGGAAGCAATGGTCACCATTGCGTTGAGTGCCTCCATGAGAAGGGGAAACTTTTGCTGAACTTGGTTGCTGGTGAGCCACTTGCATTGGTTCAGGTGTTGGCATGCTTGAAAATCCGATACAGTTGGATCTTCTGCTGGAAAGTGTTATTAATCTACGTCTCCATGATCCGATCAGTTGTGACTTGTTCCATGTAGCCTGGGTTTAACTCTACTGTTGTGAGTTGTTCTGCAATGTCTGATGTGTCCAGTAATAGTGGAAAGTATGATCAAAGGCAGTCCACATTGAACACTAGGTGCAAGCCAAGGAATGTTAGAATGTTGAGCTCGAAAGCATTGTCCCCTACAACCTTAGTGATTGTTTAAGGCCCATATCGGAATGAGCAAAGCTTACAGTGGGGCCCAGGAAGGTGCTCCTTCTACAAATGTAACCAAACTTTGTCTCCCACCTGGAACATGTGTGGCCCATGATGTTGATTATGACATTGCTTGTACTTAGCATTGACTTTTTCCACTCTTTCATGGACCTACTAACAAATGTGTTGAATGCACTCAATGAAGTTGTTAGCCCTGTCAGCTTCGGACTGGACATGAGCCGAATCTACTTGAGTAGTTGCAAATGGTATGGCCACATCAATGGGATATAGTGGCTCAAATCCCAACCCCACCTTAAAGGGGTTATGGCCAGTTGTGTTGTGGAGAGATCGATTGTAGCTATGTTGGACATAGACGAGGCTTTCATCCCATGTGTGTGGATTCTTTGAGTTGTACGTATGCAAAATGTGTACGATGATCCTGTTGACGACCTCTCTTTGGCCAGTAGTTTGAGGGTGGAAAGTTGTGGACTTAGTTAGCTTGGTATACAACATAGACCAAAGACTTGACCAAAATGTACTTAAGAACCTGTGGGATCCCAAAATGTACCCACACTCATTCAAATTAGAGCTTAGTAATGGCTTCTGCTGTGATACTCTTCTTGCAGGCTGTCAAAATGGCCATTTTGGAGAATATGTCGATGACCATGAAAACGTATTCGTTATCATGCTTAGTAGAAGGAAGGCTCGACATGTAATCCATGGAGATGAATTACCAAGGTCGACTAGGTGTAGGGAGAGGAGTATATAGGACTTTATTCTTGATGGTTGATATGGAAATGGTGCAGGAAGTGCAGGATTTGATGTACTTCCCAACATTTTGTCAAAGGTTTGGCTAATAAAATACTTCTGCAGCACTGCCATTATTTTCTCTACCCTGAAATTTCCAATGACCTGACTGTAGTGCGCCTCTCGGCTGTACAACTCTAAGAATCCACACATATGGGATGAATCCCAAGTGGCATAATAGTGCATCCTAGAGGTGAAAATTTGGAACTTGTTTACCTTCTAGGAGTGTCTGGTATGTGTTTCCAAATTATGGATCGCTCTTGTAAAGATGCAGCCACCCCGCAGTATTGTGCCCACAAGAGTCAAACACAGTGATCAATGTCATGGTAGGTGGTTGGTTGAGGAAGTCTGCAACAATGTTGGTGCTACCCTTGTTGTACTTAATGTTTAAATGGAACTATTGCAAGTATGTGAACCATTTCTAATGGCCATCGTTCTGCAACTTCCCTTATGTCTGTATGAAGTGCAGGGGTCGATGGTCTGTGTGGATGACCATTTCCTTCCCCAGAATGTAATGATTCCATTATCAGCAAGATTTCAAAATGTAATACATCTCTTTGTCATATGTGGGATACTTTTAGACTGTGTCTAAAAGTGTCTCACTATGATATGCCACTGGATTCCCTTGTTGAGTAAGAACTGCACCAATAGCATAGTTAGAGGCATTTGTCTCGATCTCAAATGGTTGTTGTAGGTTTGGTAATGTGAGCAGTAGTGTAGAGCAAAGGTGATGCTTCCACTCGGCAAATGCCTTCTATTGGGATTTGGAACAAAATAAATTTTCTTTTGCTCCTCCCTAGGTGACTTGACTCAAAGGCTAATTTATATGATAGAACCCCAACATGAACTCGCGGTAGAAGTTGGCAAGACCTAGAAAGCTATGAATCTCTATTAGGGTGGTTGGGGCTAGCCAATCTTGAATTAATTGTATCTTGGTTGGGTCCACATGCACACTCTTCTCACCATTGATGTACCACAATTATTGAACTTGGGTCATACCAAAAGTACATTTCTTCATATTCGCACACAACTTGTGTTGTCGTAGGGTTTGGAGGACCTGTCGAATATGGTGGAGGTGTTCTTCGAAAATTTGTCTGAAGATTAGAATGTCATCCAAATACACCACCGTGAATGAGTTGGTGAAGGGTCGCAAGATGTTTTCCATCAATCTCATGAAGTTTGTGAGGGAATTCATCAACCTGAAAGGCATGACAAGCCATTCGACAAGGCCCTCCTTGGTTTGAAGGCATTCTTCCACACATCGGAGGGTTTGATTGATACTTGGTGATAACTAGACTTCAAATAAATCTTGCAAAATATTTCTTCTTGAGCTAGTTTAGAAGGTCGTTTATCCGTGGGCTTGGATACCTATTCCAGATAGTGATCTTGTTCAGTACCCGATAGTCAATACAAAGTCTCCAAGTCACATCCTTCTTTTGTACCAATACAATCGAGCTCCCATGGGGTGATGAAATTGGCCTGATGTACCGTTTCTAAAACAACTCCTGAATGTGCCTCTTTATTTCATCATTCTCCATATCAAAGCATCTATAGATCGGTCCATTAGGTAGCAGTGCAACCGAGGTTAGATCGATGGAGTGATTTACCTGACAGTGTAGAGGTACCCCTATGGGTTGAGGTGAAGATGTCCTAGTACTCCTCGACAACATTGTCCATTTGTTGTTGTCGTGTGGAAGAGCCATATCTGGAGGCTATGGCCATAATATTCTTCTTCCCTAGAGGATGAATCATAAGGAAAACAAATTTCCCAATCCAGGAAATGATCTTACTGCATTTCTTCATTATGATCAAAGAAATTGTGGTAGGCAGTGCTACCTTTGGTATCCTGTAAAACTTATTACCCAAAGAAATAATAACAGTGTGAGGCCTCAACTCATAGAAAACATGTCGCTTCCACAAGTATGGTTGGGTTATTAAAACATCACAAACTTCAAGAGGAGCAACATCAAAAAATACCTCATATGTGAAGGTCTTGATGTTGTAGGGAAGGCAACATTGTTGGCTCACATGGACATCTCGCCCTTGGTGAAGCTACTCGATGGGTATAGTTTTGGGTGTGGCGTGGTCTGTAGGCCCAAAAGATTCACAACCTCTGCTAAAATGAGGTTTTTTTGGCTCCCGTTGTCAACAATGAATTGTAGCAAAGAACCTTTCACCCACATCTATGAGTGGAAGAGTCGCCCCCCCTCCTCTAGATCATCAGGCTCATCCTTCTGGATCTTGGTGGTGGAAATAGTGGCACTAGGATCTGCATCGATAATTTGCTCCCCTTTGTCATTCCCCTTGTCAGTTTTTTTTACTGAGAGTCGGAACATGCATCTGATTTGGAAGCCTTCAGCTCGACCACTAGTGACTGCATGGCTCGACACTCATTTGTGTTGTGAGTGGAGCTCTTATGGAACTCACACCATTTCCATGTGTCCTTCTTCTTCTTCGTGTTGTTGTTATTTTCTTGCGACTTCAACGGGTTTTCTTGGGTTGCCCCGTCTTAGCTTTGTCCTTTGTTTTGTTGTTTGGGGGCACCTTTCCCTTGCTTTAGATTCACAGATCCAAAGTCTCTCTTCTTCTGTTCAAATTTCCACTATGATACCATTGATCAAGACTTATGGAGGAACATAAAAAAATACAGATATACACATAAACACAAAGTTTCTTCTGAAATAAAACTTCATTTCATTAGTATTGAAGAACTGAAACATGCTTACATATATAAATGGAAATAAACTAGCTCGAGTGATGGTAGCTTATCTCTAAGAAGAGATGTGGTAGCTACATGCCTCTCAACTATGTTACAATGAGACTCAAAGGCATACTTATTATTGAGAAACAATGGAAAACCCTAAACATCCAAAAGCCTAACCCTAGGAGATGAAATGCCAAAACTCTCGGCCTTGTTTGGCTAAATTGGCACATCAACTTCCTAGGGTCATAACTTTGGCATATGATCTTTGTTTAGCTATGATAATACCTCGTTAAGAAGATATCGAAGAGGAGGCCAAAAAAAAACCAATGAATTGGTTTGGAACTTTTCCAGTCTCTCTGTTTTCCCTAAAACCGTCTTTTAGTCCCTCAAACCGACTCTCGAAGTTTAGGACCCGAAAAACTACCAAAAATTGTAAGTTGTGCTACAATTAAGAAAACTATAAAGAAACAACTATGGGGGTCTAAGTGGAATAGGCGAGTGGCCAACAATATCCATTTGGATCATATATATATATATATATATATATATATGGGGATAATTAAATCTTAATTTATCAAATATTAAAAACCAATTCTTCATGAATTAACATGTATTAAATATTAAAATAATAATATGATCGATTAAGAAAATAATGATTGGATAGGCAGAGATCAAACACCAGATGGAAAATCATCTTTTACAAGAGTCGAAAAACCCCAACAAACTTATAAAACAGATGGGCACATGAAGTAATACATCGGTTATGGATTTTAATTTACGATAAATCGACCATACAAGATTTAACATGCTGAAGGCGTCCAATTTATTTATATGTAAGCCCTATTTCTAGTGGAAGTAAAGTTGTCAAAGGAAATTAGGAGCGCGATAATTATAACTTCCTTTCATCAGAGAGCGCCTTCGCAAATCTGCAGAATCATCTCCATTATATATATATATATATATTTTGGTTATTCATTGTTCTCAATTTGTCTCTTAGAAATTAAATGTGATTACATAGTCAATTATAATGAATGTTTGGTTGCATGAATCTGACTTATAAACAAAATAAGTTTATAACTCACGCCATCTTTCGATGTTGAAACTAATAAATCTAGGCAACCTTTGAGAGCTTACTCAATCACTTGGTTTATCGCAAGTAACGTCTACAACACACATTTTATAGAACATCAAATCAAACCTCTTTTAAAAATTCCAAAATCTTGTTTCAAATGATAATTGTACCATTGAGAGACAGATAATATATATACTAGATTGTCCACTGCAACTCCCCTATCTATGATGCTAAATCTTTTGGTATTGTCCGACGAATATTTTTTGGAATATTTTGTTTGGAAGTAATACACATGAAGATATGTTGGAG
>APFE031505597.1:0-16181 GCA_000404065.3 Pinus taeda
ATTTAATACCTCATCCAAGGAATACCCATTTTTCGTAGTTTCGATGGACAGTGGTACACAAAAAATGAGAAATACATGAAAAAGTTTGATTGCAATCACATGTTTTCATGCATTTCTCATTTTTCCTATAGCGAGGTATATAAAAAAATCGCAACAAGGATAATCCTAGGATGTGGAATTAAATTCTCATCCAATGACTACACCCACTAAAAAATTGAGTAAAAATGTAGCGATATAAGTTGAAAAAATGAGTTGAAAAAGTAGTTTTTTATTTTTTTCCCTCTAAAATTTGATGATATAATCTAATCTTGTTTTATTATTTCCACTAGTATTTTATTATATTCCTTGAGAGGCCCATTTTAGACCTAAATATTTCTCTAATGCATGGATTGGAGCATAGAATTGAGAAGAAAAAGATGACCATCTATGTTCAAGGAGTGGAAAGACCATCTATCCAATTTACTGTTGAGTTTGTCTAGGAGTTCACACTAAGAGGAATGCTTGATGGTTGTGTGAGTAAGAGGTGCAATAAAGTATTTAGAGGGAAGGGAAGTAGTAGAGAAATTGAGGATTCCAATGATATTTATTTGAGTGATGTGAGGTTGTTGAAGAAGAAGGCCTTTGACTTTTCTAGATTCATAGTGTCGCCTGAGGCTTATGAGAAAAGTTATCAGATCTCTTTGACCTTTTTGGATTTTGAGACCTATGGATGGTTCATGAGAAGGGTACCATCAAACAATTGTTGATGAGTTAGAGTGATGTCATCGTGAAAAGCTAGAGCTTTCAAAATGCCCTTATGCATGGTTTATTTTATGGATCTTCCTATCCCTCCTGCCATGAGATTAAAGAGGAAGGGTGAGAGGTGGTCTCCTTGCCGAATGATTCGAGAGGGTTTCAAATTGTTAGAGGGGGAGCCATTGAAAAAGAGAGAGAAGAAGGTTCTGGAAACTAAAGAGATGACCCAATTCGTCTAATCAGCCCTAAATCCAAAGGCTAAGAATCCTTTCCTTATATGCCTAGTTTAATTGTTCAATGAATTTATAGAGATCCATGTTGAGTAGCATGCATGGTTTCTTCACAATTTTGAGGGAGTAGTTATTTTCATGTGTCAGAATAATCCCATCAAGGATTTTCCAACCTTCCACATATAATTTTCTCAGGAGAAATGAGGATGGGTAGGATGGGCTTGAGATGATTGAATGTCACTTTCGTCATGATTTTATAAATGATATTGCAAAGTACAATGGGTTAGAATTTACCTCAAGAATAAGCATTGTCCTCCTTTGGAAACAACACTAGGAAAGTGGAAATAAGTGTAGTGAGAATGCATAGTTTGGCTCTTGCGTCTTAGAATATCTCTAGGATCTCATTATGGAGGAATTAATAGCATTAGTTAATGAATGTAACTGTGAAACCATTCGATCTAGGGGATTTTCCATTTATTATTTGATGTATGGCCTCATTAGCTTTTGTTGAGTTGATGGGTCCATTGAGTGCCATGTTGTGGGATTTTGTGACCAAATTGGGGATGTTGTCCATAATTTTACATGTGACTTCATTGCATTGAGGCTGAGGATCAGAGAGAAAATCCATATAGAATTATACTAGTGATTCTTCAATGTCCTTCTGTTTCTCCACATTTACGCCATTCTCAGTTCATAGAGATGTGATTATGTTGTGATATCAATGTTGGATGGTGGAGTGATTTGAGAACGAGGTGTTCCATTCCCCTTCCTTTACCTAGTTAATATTTCACTCTTCTTTCCAATACCTCTTATTTATTATATTTTTCTTCCAATATCCTTGTTAGGGAAGTCTCATTGTATTCCATTTCTATAGTTCTGCCATTATTGATAATTTCTTATTATAGTGATGTGATTTCCTTTTCTAGCATTTGTTTCTTTTGGAAGATATTCCCAAATTCTTCTCTATTCCATTTTTCTAAGAGAAGTATTATTTTCATGATATTTTGTTGAAATACAAAAAAAATTATCCTTCAATATAGCTCTTTCTTTTCCACCATTCCCAGTTTTTTCTTATTAGGTTGGCATATGTGAGCCATAATTGTTCAAACCTAAATGTACATTCTAAGGGTTTTCCTAAGTTCCTTTGTAGAGGCATATTGGCTAATGATCTGAGCCATCTGAATGGAGCATTTCCATTGTTATTCCATCCCCAAAAGTGAGGAAATTTTTAGGTATGAAGAAATAATCTAGTCAGAAAGGGATATACACTTTTCCTCCTCTCCTTTTGTTCCAAGTGAAGAGTTTGGTTATTGTTTTCATGTCCACCGTGTCATTTTCTTCATCTAAGATCCAAAGGTCCTTCGATTTTGGCTCCAGATTTCATCGTCCTCCTTTCCTTTCACTCAGGCAGGTGATCATGCTGAAATCACCCCCTATTATCCATTTGTTCTTGTCAACTCTTGTTTGAAGAGAGTGGATATTCCTAAGAATTTCCTAATTTCTTACTGGGAGTTGGACTATGCCATAAAAATTGGAGAGAAATCCATGTATATTAGTTCCCAATAAATTAAAAGAGATATTAAGGACAAAAGATTCCTTAGATAGGCTTGAAATGTTGATATGAGTTGGTTCCTAAGCTATACTAAGGCTACCTGATGCTCCATCTACATCTTCAACTATGAATTTTTCCTTTTTTCATAGGTGTGCCTTTATTAGTTTAAAAATAGAGCTAGAGAATTTGGTTTCTTAAATTAATAAGATTTTCGAAAGATCTTGTTGAATATTATGATGAACAATACATTTCTTAGAGGCGCTATTCAAACCCCTTATATTCCATGATATTACCTTCATGAGGAAAAAAATGATTTGGGAGGTGTAGATCTATAAGATTTGTTTGTATTGGTGTGAATTCACTAGGTTTCTACCTAGTGTGCCAATTCTTTGGAAATATGATTTCCTACCCTTTTTCTTGAACTCTTTGCTACCTTTTTTTCCTTCTTTGTTGATAATAGTTTGGACACCTAACTACTGTGAAGCCTTCGTTGATTGGAGTGCTATGGCTAGAATATTTATTTTCTTTTGAGGGATTAATTCCATATCATTACATCAACATGCGTGCTTGGTTCCCATTAGATCTTTCCCTTCTATTTCTATCATGATTTTATCCTTTGTCTACTTTGGATCTGGTGTCATGGAACTATTACCTGGAATGGATTCAACCTTTCCATTATGGTGCTCTTCCTTTGGTTTCTTGCATTATAATTATGAATGGATTTCCTATATGTTATCTTATTCTAGGATGCCTTATCCTTCTTGTAGATATGCTAGTGCTTGAAAGTTGTTTATCATTTTCTATCTCTTGGGTATTACAAAGGTGGTGGTATTCTTTTTATGGCACTTCTTGGAAGTGATTTTTGTAAATCCATCTCCATCATATGTTACTACCTCTCTTGTGTCTTTCTTGGGTTCATTGAGAGTGCAATCATGGAATAGGTCTCCATGCATGTGGCATATCCTACATCTAAAGAAAATTCTTGTAGTCGAGGGTTTGAAACTAGTCCAGAGTTATTCAAAAGAAGGATCACCACTTGCAAATATACATCAATACTTTTGTTGCAAAAGAATCACCACCTTCAAAGATAAATTAGTGCTTTCGATCCAAATAGATTACCACTTGCACAGATACATTAGTACTTTTGTTCTAGAAGCATCACATGCAACAAATATGTATGAAAATGTTTCTTCTAATTCTACAACAATAAATTATCATCACTTTCCTACAAGTAATTTTAGTTAAAAAAATTAAATTGTCTTCTGTCAAAATTATTATGAAATATAGCAATTAATGGACTATATACTTGACATTATTCAAACCAAAACTCATAATCATAAATTTGATATCATGAAAATTTATGATCGGAATTGTAACTTTGATTTATGAAAGGATTAATATCTCTAAAGATATGAAGTAATTTATTTATCTTATTATAATGCTAATTAGTGCCTGGAAATTAACATGAATAATCAATCAACAAACAATAAATGTTATCATTATTTGGAGGTGTCTTAAAATTTCTATCATCTACAACATTTCAAACTTATTCCAAATTTCTTAGTCTAATTCCCTTCCTCTACACTTCATTCAATTTCCTTTCACATTACTCTATGGAAAATAGAGTGAGTTGATGGATGACTTCCTTGACATTGAAGGTGAGCAATGGAACTTATAGTAAGGAAATAAACTATTGGCATTGAAATGTTTGAGTCTTACCCTAAGTGAAAAAAATAATTTAAGAGAGGTGCATGAAATTCTTGCAAAAATTCCATGGATATGATGTTGAAGTGACTAAATCATTTGCAATATGATTTGATAGAGTTGAAGTGAAAGTTGGACATGTTTGATAGAGTTGAAGTGAAAGTTGGACATGTTCGATTGCATTTGACTGATTCCTTCATCACAAGAGCTACAATGTTATCAAGAGATAGTGAAAATCGGTTTAAAAACCAAAAGTTTGAGGAAATGTTGTGGAATAATGTTTTAGTGAATCAAAACATGGCTGCAATTTGGCATAAGGACATATCCACAACAACATCGAAAATGAAATTGAGAGACATGTTATTTTTCATTCAGAAGTATATAACCTATCAAGGTAGGTAGGGATTAGTATTATTCATTAATTCATTTAGTTATGCATTTTAGAAATGGAAATTAGATCAATCTACCATATTATTTCCTTAAAATTTTAAATAAGGATCACCATAGTTCTTATTTAAAATGTTAAGGAAATAATATGGTAGATTTATCACATTTCCTTTTTTGAAATGCATAACTAAATTAATGATGGAATAATACTAATCCCTACCTACCTTCATAGGTTATATACTTCTGAAGGAAAAAATAGATGTCTCTCAATTTCATTTTCAATGTTGTTGTTGGTACATCCTTATGCCAATTTGCAGCCATGTTTCGATTCACTAAAAAATTATTCCACAAATTATCCTTAACATTTTGGGTTTTAAACCATTTTTCATTGTCCCTCGAAAGCTCTGTATCCTCTTTGATGAAGGACCCAATCACCTTCAATCGAATATCTCTAAATTGCGTTTCAACTTCGTCAAATAATATTGAAAATGTTTTATTCACTTCAACATCATACTCATGGACTTTTTGCAAGAATGTCATGTACCCTTCTCTCTCAAATTATTTTTTGCACTTAGGGTAAGCCTCAAAAGTTCCAACACCAGTAGGTTCTTTCCTTAATATGAGTTCCATTGCTCACCTTCAATGTCAAAGAATTCAACCTTGAACTCACTCTATTTTCCATAGGGTAATGTGAAAGGGAATTAGAATGAGAAGTTTGGAATAAGTTTGAAATGTTGTAATGGAGTTCATAGAAATTTAAAGACACCTCTAGATAATGATAACATTTATTGTTTGTTGATTGATCAGTCATGTCAATTTCCAAGCTTTAATTAACCTTATAATAAGATAAATCAATTGTTTCATATCTTTGTGGATATTAATCCACTCGTAAATCAAAGTTAGAGTTGCAATCATAAATTTTGATGCTATCAAATTTATGATTATGAGTTTAGGTTTGAATAATGTCAAGTATATAGCCCATCAATTCATATATTTTATAGTACTTTTAATAGAACACAAATTATATTTGTTTTAACTTAGATTACTTGTAGGAAAGTGTTGATACATTATTGTTGTAGAATTGGAAGAAAAATGTTGATACATATTTTTAGCTAGTGATGCTTGTAGAACAAAAGTACTAATGTATCTTTATAGGTGGTGATCCTTGTGGAAAGAAAGTACTAATTTATGTTTGCACGTGGTGATCCTTTTGTAACAAAAGTATTGATGTATATTTTTAGGTGGTGATCTTTCTTTCGGATAACTATGGACTAGTTTCGAACCCTTTGCTTTGAGAATTCTCCCTTTATATGAAGGAGATGCCACATGCATGGACACGTTCTCTATGATTTACATCTGAATGAACCTAAGAAAGACACAAGACAGACATAAACAATGGATGGATATGGATTTACAAAAATCCATTCCAATAAGTGCCATAACAAGAATACCATCACCTCTATAACACCCAAGAGATAGGTGACAAGAAACAACTTTGAAGCACTAGGAGATCTGCTAGAAGGAGCAGGCATTCAAGAATAAGAGAACTATAGGAAATCCATTCAGAATGCTAAGGAAAGAAACCAATCGAAGAGTAGTGTGACGGAAAGGTTGAATCCATTCCAAGCAATAGAGGAGGATGACATAGAAGGGCTAGATCTAGTGGAAACCAAGGATGCATGTTGATGCAATGATATGTAAGTGATCCCTAAAAAGAAAATTAATCTTTTATCCATACCACTCCAAAAAGCGAAGGCCTGATAGTAGCTAATATTACAAACCATTATCACCAAAGAAGGAAAAAAAGAAGAAAAGGGGTAGGAAATCAACTCTCCAAAGAATCGACACACTAAGTAGAAATATGGTCAATTTAGGCTAATACAAACAAATATTAGAGATCTACGCCTCCCGAATCATTGTTTCCTCATGAAGGTAATCTAATGGAATATAATGGGTTTGAATATCCCCTCTAAATAATGTATTCTTCATCGGAAGATTCAACAAGATATTCTGTCAATCTTGCTAATTCAAGAAACCAAATGTTCTATCTTTTGTTTGGAACTAATAATTGCACACCTATGAAAAAAGGAAAAATTCATAGTTGTAAATGCAGGCAAAGCATTGCGTGGACTCGATATATCCTGGATTAAGTCTAGATCAACATTGCAAGCCTACCTAAGGAATATTATATCGTCTCTATCTCTTTTTTGTTGGCATTATGACACAAATTTGGCACTATGAGACAGGTGTTGTCCTTGATGTCAACTCACTCAGATGACAGATCACAGTTCAAACTCATAGAATGAAAAAAAATAGGTATATGTAGGTTCCCCATAGACCAAGCTACGTGTACATGCAGGTTCGCAGACCAAAAGGCACGTATAGCTTACACACGCACTTTCATGGAAGGAAAGGCGCATACATGTTGGAAAACTTAGTTTTGGTCCATGGTATTTTGATGCATGGTATTGGTCGAAGGTATCATGTCCAAAGTGTTGACCCCAAGTATTTCGTCCAAGGTATTGGTTCAAAGTGGTTTTGGTCCATGGTATTAAGTCCTAAGATTATAAAAGGAGGAGAAGATCATTAGGCCAAGTCACTCAAGTATTGAATATTTGATGAAGTGCAATATCTAGCATACAGGTTATTGGGTTATGGTGCATAGCTAGATTTGGATTGTGGATGAACCTTATTGTTTGATGAAGATCTAATGATGGGTCAAGATCTTAAGGCTTGCAGTAAAGTATCATTATGTGGTTTGATCTTGAACATTCTAGATCTGAATATTGATGCATGTTTTTACTATGTAAATGTGATGATATGGGTATGAATGAAGTCTTAAATTATTGTGATGTTTTAAGTTAGCATTTATAGATCTGTACATAGGTTGGCCTTAGTAAAATAGTGTATACACGTTGGTTCAGCATACGTAAATTGCGTATACGCAGGTTCCCTTTGATAAAAGTGTGTATGCACGCAGGTGTGACACAACGAAGAAGCATATACATTATAAGATTTGATATTGTTGTTGGGTCTAGTGGTTATTACAAAGTTCTATGTTCTACTCTATGTTTTGGTGACTGTGTTTTGATGATATGGTTTCAGTGATTCAGTATTGGGTGATTCAGAGATTGATGATGCAAATGTGGTTGATGGTTGTATTGCAGTGATTATTGATTTTGTGCTTTGATGTTATTGATGGATCCAGTCTAAAAATTCATGAAATGTGGTCCCTAGAAGAAAAGAGACGGTTGTAGCCTTCTATAGGTCGGTGCCTACATACTAGTAAACACATCTACTAGTACAAAAGCTAGGGGATTCTAGGTCCCTTCCAGTAGAAGCTGGAGAATGAGAGAAGGTTGTAGCCTTCTATAGGTAGAGGCCTATCTACTGATATAAACTACACCAATACAAAAATTGTAAAATGAAGTTTCTAATTTAAAAGAAGATAGCGAGGATTGCAGCAGGTGCTTTTCACCCACATTAGGTTTCCACCTTATATCTTGTGCTCTTGTGTGTGATTATATGTACTGGTTTTACTACACCTAGTTACTATCTATATGGTTCAGATTCACTGATTAAACATCAACATATGAAGAATTAACTGAATCTTAAGTCTGCAGGATATACGCTAGTTTCCTTAACCATAGTTGTGTATACATGCAAGTTTAATTAACTGAAGTAGCATATATTAATCTGATTATGGAAATGAAAAATTATTGACTTGCTAATACTAATTCACTCCCCCCCCCCGCCCACCTCTCAGTATTATTTCCAACACTTTCATTTATTGGGAACTGATCTACATGGATTTATCTCCAATTTTTATGATCCACAACATCAAGTAAGGAAATAGAAATGCTCATGAATCTCCAATCTCTTCAAACAAGATTTGATAAGCACAAATGGATATTATGGGTCGATTTCAACATGATCACCTCCATGAGTGAAATGAAAGGAGGGCGATGACATATGGAGCCAAATTTGAAGGATCTTTGAATATTCAACAAAGAAAACAACATGGTGGACATGAAAAAAAATAGACTCTTAACTTTGGCCATTAGGAGAGAAGGAAAAGTTCATATACCTTTCTAACTGGATTGTTCATCTCAAAACATTTCCTCACTTGTGGGGATGAATAATAGTGGAAATCCTCCATTTAGCTATTTTAGATCACTAACTAATATGTCTCTCCCAAAGGACCTAAGCAAACCCTTAGAAAATCCATTCATGTTTAAAACATTATGGCTCACAAATGCCAACCTAATAAGAAAAATCCAAGAATGGTGGCAAAGCATGAGTATTACCAAAGGATAAAAACTATTTGTATTTCAACCAAAGATCATGAAAGCAAAAGTTCTCCTCAAAAAAAGGAATAAAGAAGAATTTGGGAATATCTTCCAAGGGAAACAAATCTTGGAAAAGGAAATGTCATCACTCCTATAAGAAATTATCAATTATGTTAGAACTGTAGAAGTAACAAGTAATGAAATTTCCCCAACAAGGATATTGGAATAAATATACAAGAAAGATGAGGTATATTGGAAACATAATTTAAGGATTAACTAGGTAAAGGAAGGGGAATGAAACAACTTGTTCTTCCATTGATCCATCATCAAACATTTATCTCACAACATAATCACATCTCTTTTAAATAATAATGGAAAAAATGCAGAGAAAGAAAAGGACATTGAAGAAGCACTAATAGAATTCCACACAAATCTATTCTCTGATGCTTGGGCTCAATGCAATGAAGCCACCCAAAATACTATGGACAACACCCCCAAGTTAGTCATAAAATCCCATAACATGGCACTCACCAGACCCATCAGTGCAAAAAAAGATAATGAAATGAGAATTCCTTCACTAGCAAGCCAGAGCTCTTAAGCTCTTCTTTCATTCGATATAAATTTGTCTCGATTTTTCCTAAAAATTATGAGTTGGGGACACCCTATCCAACTCAAGTGCACTCCAATGCATTGTCACTGAGTAAAGGGGATGTTGTTAGTCCCTTCGACACTCCCTTATGGTACAAAAAAAGCATTGTCATGCCCTTCAATTCTCCCTTCTCTTAGTAGCAGAGACTTGAAGCTATTTTTATCAGAACTAGAAGAGGGTAAGCCTATGCTAGATGTATTGTTTTGCATATGGATGTATTTTGATGTTTTCTGTGATGGGTTTGAAGGAATTACAAGATGTTTGTGTGAAGGGAAAGAGAACATGGAGATGATGATCAAGTTCCCATAAAAGACCCTATGACAATAGTAGCCATATGTAACTATGGTCTTCTAAAGTTCTCAAGAACCCAGAACATGATAGGGTAGCCTATGCTAGTGGATATGATCATTCATTAGTGGGGTCCTATAGAGTAGCAATTTCAAGTACATGGATATGAGCTAAAGATAGAGGTGGATAAAATCTACTTTCTCATGGGCCTATCGAGGTGAGGGACTCCCGTTAGGGTATTCAAAGGTATACTAGTTGGAGAGAGGATCGTGGAGGATGTGATGGAAGAGTACTACACTCCTACTGCATTGAGGGAAAGTGGGAATATCCTTATCATAGCGAAAGTGGACCTACCTCTTCAAACTATGTTGTTTATGATGAACCGAGTGTGGGTATATCCAATCCTCACTTTTCTTCCAAAAGAAAGGTTGAATTTTCATTTTTTTGCATGGATCCAATAATATTTAACTAGTGTTAGGGATTACTAGTGAAATTAAGGATAAAGTAACTAAGTGCAAGATATGAAAATATAGCATGTTTGACTATGGCAGCATCATTATTTCTTTTTCTTTGAACGAGCATTAGTACTCTAGCCACATATTTTGACACCATAGCTAGGGAGGTTGACACCTCAGATGGATTGAGGGACTGAGGTCAAAACTTCTAATGGATTGATGGACTGAAGTCAAAACCTTTGATGGAATGATGGACTAATATGATGTCTAGGCTAGGGGGTAGGGCACAAACCCGACCATATTATCATGACTAGTTCAACTAGTTTGAGGAGCACGGTATATGGATCAATAATGATGTGTATGAAAGGAATAATTTATGTCATGACCCTAACTTAGTTTCCCCCACTCTTGAGTAGTGGGGAGACCTAAGTAAGTGATTTTTTTTTGGAATTTACAATGCACTAATCATTAACATGTGCAATGACAAATATGTTGCATCAAAATTGTTAAAGGGAGAGTCTCTATATGTTTTTTGGGGAGTAGTCAAAGAGGTGGAGCCACTAGCGACCTAGGTGGATTCAAATGAGGAGAAGGATATTGACCAAAATGAGATGGGACATTAGTTGCAGAGCCTAGATAGGATGATAATTGATTTATCATTCAATCGACTAGAGGATGTAATGTGACACATGTAGCACCACACTGTAGGTGTGTCTAGAAAGATGGGTTGGATTCTTTACTTTGTGCCTAGGATATATATGTGTTTTTATTAGGCACATGAAGGCTCAGATGGTGATTAGTCAGAAGATACTTCTTGATGACTATGCATGATCCCTTTGGTGCTCGCAAGTAGTCTCGAAGACGAACACCGAGAAGTAGTCCCAAAAGAAAAATGATTGTTACCATATTAGGAGTAAAGGGGATCCCCCTAAACATGGGGAGATGCAAGAGAAGGTGAGGTGGTTGATAAAGAAGGCTGACCCACCAGCTTCCTCAAAGAAACAAACACAAAGCAAGTCCAAGAAGATAGCAGCAGATACGAGCACGTCCATAGGCAGCAAATTGCAGAACAATCCACCAGACATCCATTCCACCCTAGACACCTTGGTGAGTATACCACCTCTAGATTACAACATAGTCGATGACATGAAGAAAACTTGAGCGAACATTGGTTCGTTTGAGCTAGCCAAAGACCAGAGTGAGTGAGATATCTTGTTGCATGCATTGGGAAGCACAACAATAGGCAACGGGGCCTCCACTAGCAAGGGAGCAAGCACACCTCCTGGATCACTATCCACTGTGCTCAATACAATCGAGATGGAAGAAGCAAACTCAGGTTTCCCCCCATTCCTACTTTTATTCAAATTTTTAACTACAATGTCCAAAACTTCTTGGTTGATTTTGGCGTGGCAACCAATGTCATGCTGCTCTCAATTTCTAAGAAGATCAATGCACGATGGAGAGAAACATCCACAAGAATCATCCAACTTGATGGAATTTCAGTACCATCCATTGGTGAAGTACGAGACGTGATCATACTATCCTATGACAATTGAGTCCACCAGTGCATCAACATAGTTGTCATGGACATGCCGGAAGCATATGGTTTGCTGCTCAGTAGAGACTGGTCCAACAAGCTAGATGTATACTTTGTCATAGACTAGTCTCACATGTGGCTTCTGTACAAGGGTAGATGCAACCAATTCCAGGTGTTATTGGAGAGGTATATGAAACACGATGTCACTCCACTTAATAGTAATATCAAATCATTGGCCTTTGCAGAACTCATGTTTGGCAACTGCTTCCTAGAAAAGACATTGGAGTGTTATCTTACATAGCCAACCTGAACCTCATCAAAAAAGAAGTTGTGACTCCTTCCTCACCAAAATGATGATAATAAAACTTGTACAATTTATTTTTCTGATAGTAGCAATAGTAGCAACAATGGTAGTAACAGCGGTACCAGCTCGTCGAATGGTCCATATACAGACAAGTTGTGGGCCATGAGTCTTTGAAAATCACGAACACATAATGGCTCAAGGACCGAGTATATCTTAGTCATATAAAACAATGAGCCACCATGATTTAATTTTTTTTGAAGTCTGAAGTCAGAAGCTATGATGCTGAAGCACTTGCATTGGACACACAAAGGACCGATACCATGAATGAACACATCTAACTTGAAACCCACAATGATTCGAAGATGGCCAATCTCGGTAGAAGTTACACACCGCAATAGCAACCACCTACTGACCACTTGATCGAACAGTACTGAGATGGGTCTACATGAGTAGATGATGACCTGAGTACCCATTTCACCCAAGCAATCCAACATGATATTCCAGGTAAAGGAGGAGACAGGCCATTGCAGCTAAGAACAGGTAACACATACATGTTGTTTGTCCTCCTTTTGCTGAAAATATTGACTAACATTTTAAGTGTTTGGATTACTTACAAAGTTTGTCATCATACTTGGTTTTCTAATTCAAACCCCGCACATAAGAAATATGGGAAGATTTGCTTATGCATTGACTTTAGAAATTTGAATCTTTCCTAGAATAAAAACAACTACCCCGTGCCATTATCCGAGCCCATGTTGCGCACAGTACCTGAAACAGGGTTGTTGTCTTCACTAGAAGGTCTTCAGGGTTGCCACCAGGTTTCGATAGCAGAGCTTGGTGGAACGACACTGGTACACGAGAAACTTGGCTCACACATGTACCATTTGCAATCACTTGATGGGATGATTGATAATATTCCCATCAAAGGCCATGTCCTGAAACTCTAGTTTCAGTAGGTCAGGTCGTGCCCATGCCATGTACATAGTCTACTTGCTACTTGTTGTTTTCATTTAGTTTGTTTTTCTTATTATCTTTGGTTTCGCTTCATTTGATTCTAGTTACTATTTTTTTCACGTTAATTTTTCTTTTGATATATTACTATTTCTGTTTATGGAAATAAGTGTTGCCAACTAATTCGTTCTGGATTTTGAATAGAGTATGTAGCTGAAATTTGAAGAGACTTGTGACATTGCAACACTTGGCCCATACTGTGTCCATTTTCTCTCTGCTTGGCAACAACCTTTGGGTGATGAAGTCTTGACAGAAAATACAAACTATCTGTAAGGGAAGATTTGGTCCAATCATGAACCTTTGTCCACACTGGGAAGCCCCATGCCTGTACTCAGCTTTCTGCTTTATGTGTTTAAGCTAATCCAACTAGTATAAATGAAGAAGGGGAAAAATCTCAATGAGAAAACCTATATCAGAGGTCTTACGTGCTTCTCTGAAGGAACAACCTCTTCTTCTCTCAATAAGTTGGGATCCCTCTTCCGCCCCAAAACTAAATAAGCTCCTATGCATAGTTCTCTTAAAAAAATACAAAGGCGAAAGAAGAGAAAGGCTTCCTACGTAGAGAAGTGAAGCGTGGAACTCGAGTGGGGTACTGACCAGGTTCACTGGCAGTGGAGAAATGTCTGTGTTCCTGCATGACTCCTCCAAGGTACTGTCTAGGCTTGCTAGCAGTAGAGCAACACCAGAGATGAAAACTTATACTCTGAAAATATTCAACTAGTGAACTAAACTACCCTTCCTGGATAAGAAATACTAAGATCTAAGCTGAACTTTTGATTGTGTTTAACTAATTTGGCAAAGGGAAAGCCATGTATGTCCATGGGGTAAGTGGGGCAACTGGAGTAACCTGAACAACAATTCAATACTTCCGAAAATATCAAGGCCTTGGGCTAGCAATGAATCAAAATAGAGAAGCTGGAGTTCTACCAGTGTGTCACCAAGTGTTATAGCGGCTACAACCACCCTCCAAAATTTTGGCCTGCACCAATTTCGAAGCCTCCCGTGAAGATTTTCTCTTGATGATTTCACACACTCGGGCTCACTCTCTAAGCTCATGTGAGTCTTTATATTCGCCTTGCTTGTTCATTGCATCTAATCCTCTGCATGCTGATGTCCAAGTCATGCTTGCTACTGTGTTCTAGTTATGCTCAAAGTCTTTGCTTCGCATGTGTCTGTTGTGTTTGCCATGAAAACATCTGTCACACTCACACACAGAGTCACATTCGTTGTCACGCAAACATCACCTCGATCATGAATGATCAATCACAAGTTTTGGTCTTGATGCACCTTCAGTCATTCATGTTGAACATGTGTGTCTAGATGGTTTGGTTTTTCATCATGAAGTCATGCAAGTGTGTGTTCGTATGATCACCTATGCATATTTTGATTGTTCACACACTTAGTAATTTTTGCTGAAGTTCTGATGACCAGACTCCTCACTGCTAGTCAGGCAATCTCCCTTCCTTTGACTTGATTGACTGTCAACCGGAACATCGCAAAAGCACCAAGCTAGTTCTTTCAAGTTGCACTACCCATAAGAAAATTCACCATTCAAGAAGGCCAATGTCACATCCATCTGTTATATTTCTAAAATTTTATAACTGTCAAAGGCCAAGAACATTCTTATGGCCTTTATTATTGGAATTGGAGAAAAAGTCTCACCAAAATCTAATCCTTCAACCTGAGGATAACCCTTGCACATCAGTCTAGACTTATTTCTCACCACCTCTCCATCTTCATTTCATTTGTTCTTAAAGAGTATTTTTTTTTGAATCACGTTCTTCTTTGTTGGTCTTGGAACTAATTACCAATTATGATTTTTCTCAATATGATCCATCTCCTCATTCAAGGACTTTAACTAATTTTCAACCTGGCTCGCTTGAGAAAAATCCTTTGGCTTAACGATTGATAGAAGAACTATATGGGATTCATTAGGGGTATTGATATCTCTTCTTGTTGTTCCTACTCTTGTGTCCAAATTATCCACCATTTGATCAACAAGATAATGGTTTTGCACATAGGGCTATTTTGGTTGGGGAATTTGGAAATCTTCATTGGTCTCTTGTTCAAATTTTTCATGATTCATCAATTTCATGGTTTATTTGATTAATTTAATTTCTAACTTCTGTACATTCCTTTTTCTATTCTTATGATATTCATTTTACTGTATGTTTCATTCGCAACCATTGGTTTATAAGCCTTGAAATTTTCAAAAGATTCATATTTCTCTCTGAAAAGTGCGACCCATATCATCCTACTGTAATCATCAATAATTACCATGAAGTATATCTTACTCGTTAGTGCTTAAGTTCCTGAATGACCACAAAGATCCATATATACCAATTACAAAGGCTTGTTGGTGTTAGCTTCCTTGGATTTGAAGGGCACATGTATTTTTTTCTAATTTGGCATCATTTACAAATAATTTGCTCAAGCTTAGTTATTTTGGGTAAGTCTCTGACTATCTTTCTCATTCTCAACTTCACAATCTGGTAAAAATTTAAATGACCCATCCTTCTGTGCCACAACCAACTTTTATCAACCTTACTCAGGCAACATTTTTCAGTCTTTTATTTTAGAACATAGACATTGTTGTCCATTCTAATAGCCTTAGCCACTACTTTATCTATATCAGCAGCCTTGACTTCACAATTTTTAGATTTAAAAATCATGTTGCAACCCTGATCATACATCTAGAAAACACTTAATAATTTTGGATTGCAGGTTACTGTGGTGTGGTTTTTGAGAGGAATTCAGATTTTCCACAATGTTCATCTTTATATTGGTCGATGTTTCAAGTCTAGACCGAGACTCATCATCAGGACTGATGTAGGGAGAAAAGAAAGAAAAGGGTTTTGATAAATATGTAAAAGGTTGATGTAAAGAGAATATGGCCGACTAATTGCCTGCTTATTGCTATTATTTCATTCTTTATATTTATTTAAATCATTGTCCATCATTATTCATATTATTTAGTATTATTTATTGTTCTTAATCATTATTAATGTTATTATCTATATAATTATTTACATTATTATTA
>APFE031505597.1:16201-29520 GCA_000404065.3 Pinus taeda
TTTTATTTATATCACAAGATTGTTATTATATCATAGGATTATCTAATCATTTAGCCTTATTTATATTATTATTTATATCCTAAGTTTGTTATTATTATACTCATTAGCTAATCCAAAAATGAAATTGTGAGAATGGTTATATGTTTGAACTAATTAATAAGTTATGTACTAATATATAATCTATTAATAAACCCGGTCTCTGGCCCTTTGTCTATCTCAAGACCCTAGGGTTGCATATATAAACCACTGATGAGAATAGGCTAGGGCAAGATGTGGAACTTTATGGAAAATGATGGGGAAATTTTCGTCTCTCAATTATGTCACCTTGTTGTTCTATTTTCAACATGCAACACCGATAATATAAGGTTGGGGCATGGAACCAATATTCAAGGCACTCGGGAATAACTCGATGCCTATTAGCCCCAGTACCGCGAGACTTCAAACATAATGCTTTGATAAGAGAAGGGCTAAGGCGTGGGAATTTGAGTTCCATCCTATGAATATTCCATTCCTTCTAAGCTCTATAGTTCACCAATTTTATTATAAAACATTTTTATGAAACACAAGGTTTATAGGGAACCTTGAATCTCAGAACCATTAAGAAACCAACTCACAAAATAGAACAAGAGATAGATCAATGACTTCGAAATAAGCCTCTTCGAGGGGGAAACATCCTTTACATTACATAAATGAATAATTCTTGGATGATACAAATGACAAGACCTCCTTTATATATATAGGATTCTAAGGGGTTGTTATATAATTAGAGCTGAAATAATAATAATATTGTAAAGGCACAAGAATAACAATATTGGGCTTTTATGGGGCACAATAATAACAATATGGGGACTACATGGACACAACAATACAATAAGGGGGTTGCACTAATAAAAATAAGGGGTTACACTAGTAGTATGGGGACATAACATACCCCTCTCCTTCAAAAAAGTGTTGTTATCAACGCTTGAATAGTTCTGGATGCTTCTATATAAAATTCTCATCCTCCCATGTGGAATCTTCATAAGATAAGTTCTTCCACTTGATGAGATACTATGAAATTGATCGATTTCATAGCTATCAAATTCTTATTTCCATGACTACTTTAGGTTCCAATATGATTTTTCCTTGCTCATCAAGTTCTAACAATATTGTTTGATTTGGGATCTTGTCACCTATAACCTTCTTTAAGCATGAAACATGGAAAACTAGGAGCACTCGGGAGGATTTAGGAAGCTCGAATTTGTATGCCATAGTATCAATCTTTTGCAACACCTTGTAAGGACCATAGTACTTTGTTGATAATTTATTGTCCATCTTAGCTTGCTTGAGGGGCATTTTCTTATATGGTTGTAGCCATAAAAATACCCAGTCGCCTACATCAAAACTTCTTTCATTGTGATGTTGATCTACATGTTGCCTCACTTGATTTTGCACCAAAGTGAGGTTTATTTTAAAAGTTGGAGAACTTCTTGTTGATTCTCTATGTGATCTTTCATTGCTTGAACCTTTTTCTTCTTGATATGTCCTTATATCTTGAGAGTTTGAGGGGTGGTAATTCCCACCAATGCATTACAAGACATGGTTGGATTCATTTCTTCTTTCTCTGGAGTTGGTTCATAGTCTCTATCCTCTTCGTTTGAATTTTCTTGATCCTTTTCTAGGAGCAACAAAACTTCCATCTTTATAGTTATGATTGGTCAAATTCCTCATTGCCATAATGTTTCTTTCAATTTTTCTTGCGAACCTAAATACCTTCTCTAATGAATTAGGTTCCCAGAGGTGAACCTCATGCTGGATGTTATCCTTTAAAGTCCCTATGAATACATAAATCCTATGCTTCTTATTGGGCCTAAGAATTATCCTTAAAATACATCCACTTTCACTCCATTCACACATTTTCTCACCTCTATTCCACCACCATGTCACCACATCAGCTTCACTTTCATCATTAAATGGGTTACCATTATGTTTTCCAAAACATTATTAATTCTTAGTATTTTTAAGTGAATTCGTGGTTAAACTTTAGAAAATAATATCCATATACTTATATCTAACAATTAGAATGAGTTTGTTAACATGTGTAGATACGAAGGAAGCTTCAAAGGCATCTTCATGTGGCACTCTATATTCAAATTAGAATTTGAGGAGATCATGGACTTCGTGGAGAAGATCATGGAAATCATGGTGGAGATCATGGAGGATAGGGTTATGTGTAACCATTGCTTGAGGAATATGTGGATGAAAGGAGGGAATAGTGGGTCTACATTTATGAGCTTGTTATCATAGCTTTTGTATAAATAGGAGTGTTATCTCCTTCATTTTTAATCTTAATCTTCATTTGTAGCCTTAGTATTTTTAGAATCTTAGAACCTAGTTCTTCATTGTAATCTAGTAATGTTAATCTAGATAGAATTTAGAATAGTTTTGGTTAGGAGCATATTAGCTTATAGCCATTGTACTTTGAAAATCATGACGAATAAAATGGAGCTTCTTTCATCCTCTACATTTCACTTCTCTTTTGGTATGCTTGTGAATCATTGGAAGGATCCCCATTGCCTAGCAAGTAGACTTTTGTTTTGGTAAGCTTTTATTTTATGTTTGTGAATTTAATTAGATTAAATTATTAGGTTCATATGTTTGAAATATTAATGAATGACCATTTCTAAGAAAGTATTGATGTTTCCTTCAATGAATCTGATTTGTTATATAATGTTTGATTTCATTAGTTTAAGTTTCTGATTTATATGCCTGGGATATAAATGAATAATCTCTTGTAAGAGAACTTTAATATTTCATGCAATCAATTAGAATTATGTTTAAATAGCTTTAATTTCATTAGTTTAAATATTTGATTAGAAATACTAATCAACAGTCTCCTGTAAGGGAGCTTTAATATTTCTTCACCTAGCTTAGTTTAGTTTGTCTCTGAGTCCATAAATATTGGATGATCCTCGAAGTTTACTTACCTGGATTGATAGTGAATGAAACTCTAATTTGCATTTGCATTTTAGACCTAAATTTGCGCCATTGCCGGGGAGGATTATTTGGAGATAGACTTAGGAAGTTAATTTTATTGCAATTTCTTTTTATGTACTAACTTGTGAAACCTAGTGATAATAGGATCTTCATAAATGAGTTCAAGTTTGAGATTTTTTATTTTTTCGTACTTAATTAGTTTCAAATTCAGTTTTTAAACCCCCCATTTCTTACTAATCCATCTAAGGATGAGAAAATTGAAGATGTTGAATAGGTACTTCTTGAAGAACAAGGACAATATTGAGGACTGGTTTCAAAAGAACGTTGCACCAACTCCAAGAATAAGACAGGTTACTCATATGTTTACAAATCATAAGGTAAAAACATTAAATCTAGATGTGATCATTTTTGAATTTTTAGTTTGTAGATGGCTTCACTGGAAGTATTCTTTTACCTACGAAGTAAAAAAAAAAAAATCTTTCAAGCTAAGGTAGAATAGATTAGAAAAAAAAAATGACATCTCATAGAGTTTTCCTTTAGTCTTGTTTTTTTTTTATAATAAAAATAATAAAAAAATCATCCACATTTCTCATGAATAAATTTAAGTAAGAGCCACTTCATTCACACTAACCTACAAAACTAAAAATAAAAAAAGAAATCAATATGTTAGTATGCTCTCTTCCTGTGCTTCAAGCGATCAGGAAGATCAGAAAATTTCTTGATTTATTTTCGAAATTAAATAAAAATATCTTGTTAGGAATTTGCATAAATCATTAAAACTACAAGCATTATAAGTAACCGAAATCATTTTTTTTAAAAATTCTTTATTTTCAATTTCAAAATTAAATTTATGGTTTCATGATTTTATAATTGTGTTGAAACTTCTCTGCATATGTACTGGGACCATTTCTTCACATAAGCCAAATCTCCATATAAACAATTCAATGTCAATCTTTAGGAAAGAAATATGTGATCATTTTAAGGAAGAAATTTATGATAAAAATCCATTCAGCTTGATCTAATTGCAAAAAAATATTTTTTCTTAATATTTTTGAAATTGATTATTTCATGGAAAGGGAGGTTTTACACGATTATCCTCTATCTCGCAATTTCAAGTTAAAACTAAGAAGAATTATAAAGAAGTTGAAGTAGACAATCAGCAAATAAACTTTGTTTGTGAAAAGTTCTAAAATTTTTTAGAATCAAGTATCATAGCAAGAGTTTTCTGCTATTGGTGAAGAGAACGTGTTTTGATCCTGGCTAGCTAGATGGTTTGTAATACAGACTTGTAGAAGGAGGCAACGAGTTCGATTCATCGCATGAGTGCATGAAGCATACTAATTTTATGGTCACTATTAGTAAGGTTGCACACTTGGAGGATCAATTCATATAGAGATCAGAGGAGTGCCAATTAAAATCAACTATGTGGAGTGTTGATTCACCTAGATTTGTTCTGTTGATTTGTGTGGATCTAGCATGTGGCTGAGAAAGTGAATCAAATATTTCATAGAACATCTAGTCTTGTAAGTATTGTGCACTTGGAGCGTCTATGGAATGTAGCCCTCACCTGAAGAGGAGTTGATCTGGCCATAGTTATTTTCCATATTTGTGCATCCACTTTTGACGATTTTTCGCAAAATGACATTGATATCTAAGCTAGATCGGATAGGATTGGGACTATTTCCATGGACTTTCAAATGTGTTGAGCTATGCAAGACCATGGTGGAACTTTGCAAAACATGTCATAGGGCTTGGTAGAGTAAACAGATGAACGAGAGGCTGTCTAAGCCATCGACTCTTGCAATATGACCGTCAGAGGCAAAGGGGGTGTTGAATCATTGTGGTGGCTTACGCTTGATCGAAGGCCCTCGATTTATGCTTGCATATCAATAACACTTCGAATGAGATCTGGTTCTAGTGAGATCTTCCTCAACAGAAGAGTTTAAGAAATTTTTCAATATTATATCTGAGGTAAGTTGTCTTCTCAGGCATCTGGTTTCTTTATGTTTCCCATTTGAGGTGAAAAAAACACATCAATTTTGAATATATCAGTGAAGGTTGTGAGATAGGAGTTGTCTCTTAGTAACTCGAAGAAACAATAATATCAGCGTGTTCGTTGTTGATATCAACACTAACGTGAACCCGAGCACAACCTCAACCCTAAGACACAGAAAAAAGACACCTACATACTGAGTGTGTTGAACTAATTTGTAATTCTTCGCTGCATTTATGTTTTGTTGGATTTATATTTTGTTGGAAATACCTAGATTGACTTATGAGGGAACTACACATTCAAGGTATCATGAACTCAGCGGGTTGAATCAATGAGGCAACCACATGTGCTATAACCATATTGTGCTACTACATGCCTGCAATTTGAAACCTCACAACAACACTAGTGGTTACTACAATTGACAATTATGTGCTAAACTAGTATATAGAAATGAGTGTTAAACCACTACAAAGGCCATTTGAACCACCAGTTGGATTAAATGGACCAGAAAACCTGTATCATATAGAAAGAAATGGCCAAATCCTTCATAATAGTCATTAGCCAACCCTAACATGCCAAAATAGCAATCTAGCATGAATCCATTTGAGCAATTTGAGCATGCAGATTTTGTGGCACGAACTGAGGACATTTGATGATTTGATGATTGCATGTAGATTTTTTGAAGCTATAAATTAGAGAAGATATCGATTCAAACTGGAGGTCAACGTAGCAAAAGTAATCTCCGGAAAGGAATGTTAGGTAAGTGATATGCCCAGAAAATTGTCTCGGAAATGTGCGTTGTTAACTTTCGGCCAAGAATTGCGAGGGTGAAACGTTTTGCCCATAAATGCAAGCCCAAAATTGTGAGGAAGAAGTGTTCTTCCAAGAATTGTGAACTTAGAATTGTGAACGCAAGATTTTTGCCATGCAAAGCACTTCAATGGAAATTAAATAAAAATATTTGGTTAGGCTATTAAGAATGACAAAAAATTGTTGTCTGTGGTTCAATTTTAAGCACAAACCACTTAGGGATTGCAATGGTAAAATTTTCATGAATTTTATCTAATAATACAATAAAAAAATCCTCCTTCTCAGCAAAATATTCTCTAAATAAACTATTTTATCGTTGTTTAAATATCTATGTTGGAGTGTAATACAGTTTAGACCTTCATTTGCAAAATATTTTCTAATTAAACTCAGCAAAATCCGAGTGTTTAATCTTTCGTTGGAGATGTTGGAGTGTTATATTTTCAAGGCTATAAAATAATATGTTCATTGAACTGGATGTAAAATTGAATTCATGATTGATTGAAAATGGGAAATTCTTGCAGTGATAATGAAATATAGCTTGTCGATCTAGTCTACTTTTATGTTTCCACTATTCAGACTTGCTTTAGCACAATGACCATTTGAGGAAACTATATATATATATACATGTTATTGTTGATTATGAACCACAACAACTTCTTAGTGATAGTTACTAATTCTGAGCATGCAGAAAAAATGAAGACTTGTACTCCTGTCACATGTAAAATTGAATTCATGATTGCTTGAAAATGGGAAATTCCTACAGTGATAATGAAATATAGCTTGTCGATCTAGTCTACTTTTATGTTTCCACTATTCAGACTTGCTTTAGCACAATGACCATTTGAGGAAACTATATATATATATATACATGCTATTGGTGATTATGAACCGCAACAACTTCTTAGTGATAATTACTGATTTTGGGCATGCAGAAAAAATGAAGACTTATACTCCAGTCAATTTGCTTTATAGCGGGGATTATGAATTTGAGGTGTCAGATCATTTTGTAGGACAATCATCATTCGAGGAGCTTGGTCAGCATTCTAGTTTGACTGTGGTCAAAATTACTGTGGAAAAGCTCAACGACATAGACAACCTATACTTTCTCTAGCTCTTGAACTAGTGCATAACTCTCTTGGAGGCTAGGACTGTAAAAATATCCTAAGACATTTGAATAGGATAGAAACTTTAAGATTCTATTTTTAGGGCAAAGAAGGATCTCAGAACTATCCCTTTCCATAGGATGAACTGTGATTATCTTTCTAGAAATACAATGGAGTGTTTGCGGAATGGCGTTTCTAGAGAAAACTGAAGGGTCGTAACTGTCTCTCTGCAAACTTGTTTTTTGACATGCAGTTTGCCAAATAAGGCTCTAGAGAACCCCATATATCTCCCAATCGATTATGAATTGGCGAAAATAATTTTTTAGTTTTATAACGGCCCCTCTTCCAAGAGAAACCCATATTTTATTTTCTAGAAATTTGTTTTTATTTGGCTAGAAATCTAGTTTTAAAATGATGTGTCAAAATTTCTATGCATTTCTAGCAAACTGCTATGATGAAATTTTGATCAATGTTTATTGATGTCGTCACCTCTCCGTGTTCCATTAATGAACCCCTAACATGCTTTACATAGACAGTAGAGTGCTTGGCAGAATCCACTACGTTGTCCACGGATTTGTCAAATCTGATGACATAAACTGATGAAGTGGTGTAATTGTCTTGTTGGCTAGTTTTTATTGAAGATTTTGGGAATTTTTGGAATTACATAGATAAGAAACAAAGTAAAATGATTATTTTAACTTGCTTTTATCTGTATATTTCGAAACATTCCCAAAATATATTATGTAAGAAAAAACAAATAGCAATAAAAATGAGATGAGAAATAAAGAAACAAGTACTGCGAGTTGTTGAAACATTGCAGGAAGAATAACATAGCTTCTATATGCTCAGTCTTGTCAACTCCTCATTCAACTGTCTCTTGTTTCAACAAGCTGGCCCATATTGGATAACACTCATTGCAGGAAAACTGGAACCAAAGACACTGGTATATCATTGGTATGTTAGTTTTACTCTTAAGTGATGGATTTCATAATCATATAATTGCACCACCTATGCAAGGCTTAGAGAAAGAGAAGACCGACAGTGAGTAGCGAGTTTATATCTAAATTGAAATCAAGCATAAGGGTTGAAACATTTGGTATTGTTCCTTATTCCTATCCAAATGCTATTGTCCTCAAGGATAAAATAGTATTCCTCATCTACACTAAGATTTAATTACTTGGCTTCTATATGTAACGTACTAATGTGCAAGACACAAAAAAACCTATAATGCCAAGATTTTACATGCACATTCCATGAGCCATCGGACACAAACAGGGAGTTGATTTACTTTTCATGGTTATTTTTATAAAAATAGATTGTCATTAACATCATGAACTAAACTAAAATTATGCTTTTGATAATCCTTAATCTCTTTAACTTTGGCATACAATTTTTGCATAAGAATCAGGAAGGGAATGGCCATCTCTTCTTAAACAAACTTATGTTCTTTATGCCAAGTTGTTTTAGTAGGTTTTGAATGATCAACTGATCATTAAGGAGATTAAATTGTGATGATAATGGGTCTTCAAAAGGCTAGTTTCATGAGAAATTCTAAAGAACAAGACCATGATAATAAGAACGACATTTCTAGAAAATTACAAGTTCTTGTAACTTCCTGTAAAGGTTTAATGGTTTGATATGTTGCATGACAGATTAGAAAATTTGAAGACTTGGGGGTTGTTCCTAAATGTACAAGTATGGTGAAATACCTATCCACACTTCAATTCTATGTGTACATGTGGCTGGTCAGCGCTGGTCAAACTCAGCTATTTTAGTAGAAAGTCTAGAATTAAGGAGCAGATTTGCTATTTCTTAGATTTTTCATGCCATACTTCACTTATTCCTAATAAGAGTCATTATCCATTTCTCATTATCCAGATACACTTCATTACATTTTTTGCAATCCAACAATAAAAGCAACGAATCTCATTTACAAGATTTTTATTCCACTTTAAATATTCATTGTGAGTTTCCTTTTCCCTACCCTTGCAAATAAAACCTTGCTTCCATACACCATTGAGTCCATAGTACTTGAGTCTAAATATTTTTCTAAAACACCTTGAAGCTTGCATTCCTTAAGGGCAAGGTATCATGCCGATAAACAAGGAATATATTAATGTCCCTTGTTCATCGGATCTTCTAAGTATTGAAGAAAAACAAATTCATTCATACTTAGAATGATGTGTTAGGGTTATCTTGACTCTCATCCACACCAAAGATGGGAGCTCTCATGTTGACTAGTGGCAACCATTAATCACCACTAAGTTAAAAATTCCTTGTTATGTTCGACACCGAAACATTTATCCACATGACAAGAATTGTGCCAATGAGGGTTGAAGACTTGAAGACCCATCATTTTGTAGCAGAGGAAGTAGATTAACTTTCATTACTTTTCAGTTGTTGATGTAAGTGACTTGAGGAAAAGTCAACAAATAAGGCTAGGGGAAAAGTGTAAATTCTAAATTTTGTATACCTTCCAAGACTTATACGTTTTCAGCTGTATTTAGCAACAGATTTTGAACATTCAACAGAAGATCTAGTAGTAGATTTAGCAGCAGATGCAACAACAATAAAAGATTCACTTTTTCGACTTCATCTACCATTTTCACAGCCAAGTGAAGAAGACTATGATTAGAATTTTGTAGCCACACATGCACAACTCTCATCCATTTTTGAAAGGGTAAGCTGAGGTATGATCTTTTCTAACTTTTAACATTTAATTCTTTGAAAGCTAGAACGATAATGTTTGGAAAAACTTCCTTTCCTCATTTCATAAAATTGCCAAAACCATCAGTTTGGGGGGGTGTTGATGCCTCGAAAATCGCTGCAACAACATTGGGGAAACCACCTAGTACGGACCTTAGTGCAGCTCCTTTTCCGTTTGGGGTAGTGGCTCCGACTCGGGATAATGGGACCAGTTTCCCAGAAATAGATAAATGGAATGGGTGAATGGTTTATAGATTACACTAGCGGTGAGCGAAAGGCTAAAACTATTAACAGAAATATAAATAAATGAAACTATCCCAGGAATCTATTGAGCTCTAAAGCATAGTGTTTGATGTTCTATGTTTAAAAGACAAGCATATAGATGACTGTATCTTTCCAACATAGATATTAAATCATTTAAGATTGTTGTGCCTAAATATTTAAGCAGACTGATTGAAGCGAAATTACCACACTTTATACATCTATATCATTGTCATACACATGATTAAAAGCAAAGGCACATCACTAAACATCCAATAGTGGAATGAATAAGATTTGATGTTATTGCGCATGCAGATAATCAACGATAGCAAAGATAATTACATAACAATTCATATAAACGAAATGAATTTAGACATAGATAGAAATACCATATGAGCTGCGTGACACTCCCAGATATCAATCGCTATGTGAAGTTCTTCCTTTAACGCAAAAAACATTCCCAATCAACGACAATAGTGCACAATTGCATAAAGAAGCTTCCTCATTAAAGTAAGAACAACTGGTCGAGTTTCATAAAAGAATACCGGTTGAAGCACAATAGTGCAAACTTCAGCCTATTAAGTCTCTTACAAAATTTTATGACCCTTTCTAAAAACATGAAAGGGTTTATAAATACAATACTAATTTAAATATATACTAAACAAAAATGCTACTAAATTGATATCAATAACTTTTGATCCTATTTTGGCTAGCGATCTAGCAAGCTGGAAGGTGATTCATCAAGTCGGCTACTTTCCTTTGAATCTGAGCTGATTTATTGCAAGCATTGGCTCAACTTCCGAAGGTTTGTTGAGGCGCGAACTGAGCTGGGCAGCATAGGTGGCATCTTGAATATCGGGAATCATACACTCGATTGCATCTGTTAAACACTTCAGGGCGACTCTTTGTGTATGTGGCTTAATTAGGAAGAGCCAATATGCTTCCAAGTTTAAACTATTAATCCCGACGATTAATCTTCCCTTTTCTTCTAACTCAAAATAACATGATTTCTCCAATGTATTTGTTGTTGTCATCTTTCCTGGTGTACATTGGGAAATCATATTTGACAAGTAGAGAGAGTTGTTGACTAAATCAACTAGATTGCTAGAAGTTGATTTACATCTTGAAGCCGCTCTTTCTGCTTTCATCACCTGAGTGTGCCATTCTGTGAAAAGTATATCCTTATATGTTTCAAGTATCCTGGGCAAATTTGCTGCTTTTCCCTGATCAGAATCTTGCCATTCAAGATATGCAGTAATGGCCTCATCGGCTTGATTTAATTCATCCCTGGCTTTCTCTACCTGCTCATTTATAGATATAGTTAACTCGCACAGTGGCTCAGCCTGAGCGATCTGTTGACAAAAGAGTTTAACCTGAGATATTATTGCATTGTTTATCAATGATGCTTCCTTTCTAAACTCTGCCACTTGCGAAGCCCCTTTTATCTTTTCTAGCTGCGATAACAATTGAGCGATTTGCTCATCTTTGGTTTTCACCATTTGTTCATTCGCTGCTTTCAACTGTGCCAATGCCTCTGTCAATTCTTTCTGTTTCTGGATCACATTTTGGTTGATCCTTTGCTTTTCCGCTTGCAATTGCTGGCTTAATTGATTATTCATTTGCTGTTGTGCCAGCAACTGCTCCTCTGCTTGCGCTGCCTTCTGCTTTGTCTCGGCCAATCCCATCTGTAATGCAGAGATTTCTTGGTCCTTATTCTTCAATAGAAGGCTTACCTCCGATGCTTTGTCGATTGTTGCTGCCGAATAGGCTCCAGCATACTGTGACAACTTTGTTAGATCATCGGAGGGGTCCAATTTCTCCTTCTATACTACATTATCCGTGACATTTTGCTCCGGAAAGATAGAAGGTTGATCAATCCTTCGTCTTTTCCTTGATCGCTTTACAATTGCTCTATGCCTCGGGCTGTAGAAAACATCCAATGGAGGAATATCTTCTACCTGCAGAATGATTTGATCGGTGGGATCTTTTGGAATTATCTCAACATCTTTAGACTTGGGTGGGCCGCTGGTTCCACTTAGAACCTGAGGTGAAGTAACATCTTGCATGTCGTTAGTCTTAGAAGTGTCTGTATCTTTTGAGCCTTTTATTCCACTGATGATAGAATCAAACTGCTGCCATTCCTGGAGCAATTTAGGGTCTGTGGTAGTGTCTACATTGGCATCAGTGGTGGTCTGTTTCCCTTTCTTAGTTTGAGACTCCTTCTATACTTGTTCCTGTTCTTTCTTCTTATTCTCCTCTTGTTCCCTCTGATGTTTATCCTCATGCTCTTTCTTCAGCTGTTCTTCCTGCTCCTTCCTCTGCTTTCCCTCTTGTTCTTTCCTCTGCTTTTCCTCCTGCTCCTTATTATGATCTTTTGTTATAGCAGGAGGTTCTTTTAACTGTTTCCGACCAGGCTCGCTTGACGATGTCGCTGGGGTGTTGCTAATAAATCTAGAGGCAGAGTTTGCAACCTCTGTTCTCTAAGTTTATTGAACTCAGTCAACCCTTCATCATTATATTTCATCCTAGCGAGTTCTTTAGCTTGGCCTATGGTTTCAATTGAAGTGAAAAGGTCATCAAATATATCTTCCTGATGCTCAAACTTTGTCAATTTGGCTTGTTCTAATGCGGTATAGGCAACTAGCTTTGGATCAAATGCCCTGTTTGGGATTGAGGCCAGAGCTAAAGATTGAATCTTTGTGGCTTCCTTTTCTGCATGTTTGAGATCATGTAGCGTAAATACACCACACCTCAAGGGAAAAGAGGGCTAACCTCTTTTCTTTTCTCTTTTGAGAGTCTGTGTAGTACTCTCAGCCATAATCTGATACGCGATTTCTCTTGCTAGCAGCTTATCTAGAACATATAAAGGGAGAACATGTGGGTTGGCTTGGCTGCCGTAAACTCTGATATAAGTAAATTTCTATTCTCCAAACCAACTTGCCACTGCTGGTAAATCAAAGGAAGCTTGATAGGAAATCTTCGGAATGGGTTTATCAAAAATGGAATAGTAAATGGGCACCATAAAGCCATTGCAGATTTGATACAGGTGGTTTTGTAAGAAGACTTCCACAATTTTTGGTGGTATATATGAATGGGCGAGGGGTCCTGTGCAGTCCACCTCCAACCGAGAACAGGAAATTCGGAATTGAAACATAATGTGTCTAAGATATATGCACTATAGTAAAATGGGGGGATTTTCCTTTCAGTGACCACAGTCTTATTTCTAAAATCACGAACAGCTACTGCAAGTTTATCCGAGAGAATAGTAGCCCAATCCATAATTATACTGTTTACTGCTGCCTCCATAAGAGGAACCATTTCTATGGTAAAACTAGCAGAGTCATGCAATCCCCATAGCCTACACATCATTATTCCCGCATAACAATAAGGAGAAGCCAAAGAATCAACTGAGTACTTACCGGAAGATTCGTGTTTGTGCTTGTTCGGATTTTGTCTCCAATCCTTGATGG
>APFE031505597.1:42757-95955 GCA_000404065.3 Pinus taeda
TGAACTCTGCCACTTGCGAAGCCCCTTTTATCTTTTCTAGCTGCGATGACATTTGAGCGATTTGCTCATCTTTGGTTTTCACCATTTGTTCATTCGCTGCTTTCAACTGTGTCAATGCCTCTGTTAATTCTTTCTGTTTCTGGATCGCATTTTGGTCGATCCTTTGCTTTTCCGCTTGCAATTGCTGGGTTAATTGATTATTCATTTGCTATTGTGCCAGCAACTGCTCCTCTGCTTGCGCTACCTTCTGCTTTGTCTCGACCAATTCCGTCTGTAATGCAGAGATTTCCTGGTCCTTATTCTTCAATAGAAGGCTTACCTCCAATGCTTTGTCGATTGTTGCTACCGAATAGGCTCCAGCATACTGTGACAAATTTGTTAGGTCATCGGAGGGGTCCAATTTCTCCTTCCATACTACATTACTCATGAATGTTTGCTCCGGAAAGATAGAAGGTTGATCAATCCTTCGTCTTTTCCTTGATCGCTTTACAACTACTCTATGCCTTGGGCTGTAGAAAACATCCAATGGAGGAATATCTTCTACCTACAGAATGATTTGATCGGTGGGATCTTTTGGAATTATCTCAACATCCTTAGACTTGGGTGGGTCGCTGGTTCCACATAGAACCTGAGGTGAAGTAACGTCTTGCATGTCGTTAGTCTTAGAAGTGTCTGTATCTTTTGAGCCTTTTATTCCACTGATAATAGAATCAAATTGCTGCCATTCCTGGAGCAATTTAGGGTCTGTGGTAGCATCCACATTGGCATCAGTAGTGGTCTGTTGCCCTTTCTTAGTTTGAGACTTATTCTGTACTTGTTCCTGTTCTTTCTTCTTATGCTCCTCTTGTTCCCTATGTTGTTTATCCTCATGCTCTTTCTTTAGCTGTTCTTCCTGCTCCTTCCTCTGCTTTCCCTCTTGTTCTTTCCTCTACTTTTCCTCCTGCTCCTTATTATGATCTTTTGTTATAGTAGGAGGTTCCTTTAACTGTTGCTGATCAGACTCGCTTGACGATGTCGCTGGGGTCGTTGCTAGTAAATCTAGAGGTAGAGTTTGCAACCTCTGTTCTCTAAGTTTATTGAACTCTGTCAACCGTTCATCATTATATTTCATCCTAGCGAGTTCTTTAGCCTAACCTATGGTTTCAATTGAAGTAGGTCATCAAACATATCTTCCTGATGTTCAAACTTTGTCAATTTGGCTTGTTCTAATGCGGCATAGGCAACTAGCTTTGGATCAAATGCCCTGTTTGGTTTTGTGGCGAGAACTAAAGATTGAATCTTTGTCGCTTCCTTTTCTGCATGTTTGAGATCATGCAGCATAAAGACACCACACCTCAAGGGAAAAGAGGGCCAACCTCTTTTCTTTTCTCTTTCGAGAGTTTGTGTAGTACTCTCAGCCATAATCTGATACGCGATTTCTCTTGCTAGCAGCTTATCTGGAACATATAAAGGGAGAACATGTGAGTTGGCGTGGCTGTCGTAAACTCTGATATAGATAAATTTCTCTTCTCCAAACCAACTTGCTACTGCTGGTAAATCAAAGGAAGCTTGATAGGAAATCTTTGGAATGAGTTTATCAAAAATGGAATAGTAAATAGGCACCATAAAGCCATTGCAGATTTGATACAGGTGGTTTTTGTAAGAAGACTTCCACAATTTTTGGTGATATATATGAATGGGTGAGGGGTCCTATGCAGTCCACCTCCAATCGAGGACAGGAAATTCGGAATTGAAACATAATGTGTCTAAGATATTTGCACTATAGTAAAATGGGGGGATTTTCCTTTCAGTGACCACGGTCTTATTTCTAAAATCACGAACAGCTACTGCTAGTTTATCCGAGAGAATAGTAGCCCAATCCATAATTATACTGTTTACTGCTGCCTCCATAAGAGGAACCATTTCTATAGTAAAACTAGTAGAGTCATGCAATCCCCATAGCCTACACATCATTATTCCCGCATAACAATAAGGAGAAGCCAAGGAATCAACCGAGTACTTACCGGAAGATTCACGTTTGCGCTTGTTCGGATTTTGTCTCCAATCCTTGATGGGTTCGAATTCAATTTCATTTTTGCTTGCAAACTTCTCTAGGAAGTCTTTGTTATATATTTTCTCTGGCTTGGGCAAATGATACATTTGCCTTAGGTCATCTACCTTGAATGATCCAAAAATCCTCCCATCTCTGGTGCTGAAAGTTCTGTCCAAGATTGGGATTTCTTCAATTGCCCATCGGACAACGTCTGTGTATGGGAGAATTTGCTCCCTGGCTGCTATTCTGTGAAGGAAAGAGTCGGCTAAATGTTTGAGAGTACAATCAGACTTCCGTAGTAAATCCGCACCAGCTTCTGTTACCGTCTTGTGTGGTTTCTCGGCTTCAATTAAGTCGTAAGTGGCTTGCCAAGTAACTCTGGTGAGACCCATGCATGTAGTATCAGATATTAGGCCCTTCTTCTTGTTTACAATAGCTTTTCCTGCGGCTGGTGGAGCAGAAGCACCCGCAGTCTTCTTGGATTTCTTTCCCATCATGCTCAAACTCCTGTCTATGAATGAATTCTGTACAGAGAGGCAATTGCGGGTAATACAGAGAGATAACGATGAAAACTTGCAAGTGACAATAACATATGAATAGGTGTGCAATAAGATATTCAGCTTTTAAAATGGGTGCGAAGACAATCCATAGAAAGATTTTAAGACATGATCCCATTAATTGGCCGTATAAAACCTGTCATCCTATAAATGCCCATTATATCGTTATTCGGGTGAATAATTCCCTTAAGCAAGCAATGGACGTTTTGGCGGCTGAGCGCAAGTGATCAAGCCTTAAATATGAATGAATTGAGCTATCACATCACTTAACGGCTTTTTTATTGAAAACTCCGCCTTATCGCATCGCATCGGGTGTATGACAAGTGCGCCTTAACGATGTGTATTGGATACCGCCGATCGCCGAATGCGATATCGCATAGGTGAAAATCTCTGAGCACACCGAGACTTGAGTGAAAATAAACTGCCGAACGCCGAACGCCGAACGCCGAATGTGCATCGCATCGGGGAAAATGGCATAGGGCACTTTGAGGTGTGCATTGGATATTGCCGATCGCCGATTGCGATATCGCATCGGCGGAAAGCTTTGTGCCACTTATATACATTTCTTATGTCATTGCGATATGCGATCTTGTGATTGCTTTATCGCAATGACCAAGATTCACTTTATTCTTTTAAATGGATTTGTTCAAAAGGGTTTTATAACATGCATTCATTTGATTATCGGACTTTTTGAACAATAAAAGTATTGATATCAATTTTACTTAAAAGGGACCCATTTCATAGGTTAATGTTTTATGAATAAAAAATGATATGAAATGGGGGGTTGTTTGTAGAGCACAACGGGGGGATACACTTACATTCATAATTCGTGACATTCATATTTTTCCATATTCATATATCACATTCTAAAACCCACATACCTTCAAAATATATTCACTATTACATGAGAATATAAATGGCTTTATAAAAAGTACTTAAAAGCTAATTGGATGCAACACAATCATGGTTGTTACACAAGAACCAAGCATGATGCATTCCGACAAAAATACTTTGCAATAAAAATAAAATTATTATTATGTAAAGTTCATACATTAAAATTGAGGGCAACAAACAAAATATGGTTGAAACACAAGAACCAAGTTGCAATTCATCAAAAACACTTTGCAAAAGCTAAGTAAATGATATCATCCAAAGTTTAAACCAAATCTCAAGTATCAAAAAGTAATGTAATAGATTCCATGAGGACATGCAATACCTTTAGTTCGGGGGTATGTTGGGCCTAAGAGTTATCCTTAAAATGTGTCCAGTTTCACTCCATTCACACATTCTCTCACCTCTATTCCACCACCATGTGACCACATCAGCTTCACTTTCATCATTAAATGGGCTACCATTGTGTTTTCCACAACATTATTGATTCTTAGAATTTTTAAGTGAATTTGTAGTTAAAATTTAGAAAATAATATCCATATACTTATACCTAACAATTAGAATGAGTTTGTTGACATCTGTAGATACAAAGGAAGCTTCCAAGACATATTTATGTGACACTCTATGTTCGAATTCGAATTTGAGGAGATCATGGACCTCATGGAGAAGATCATGGACCTCATGGAGGATAGGGTTATGTGTCACCATTGGTTAAGAAATATGTTGATCAAAGCAAGGAATAGTGGGTCTACATTTATGCATTTGTTATCATAGATTTTGTATAAATAGGAGTGTTATCTCCTTCATTTGTAATCTTAGTATTTTTAGAATCTTAGAACCTATTCCTTCATTGTAATCTAGTAATGTTAATCTAGATAGAATTTAGAATAGTTTTGGTTAGGATCATATGAGCTTATAGCCATTGTACTTTGAAAATCATGATGAATAAAATGTAGCTTCTTTGATCCTCTACATTTTACTTCTCTTTCAGTGTGCTTGTGAATCCTTGGAAGGATCCCCATTGCCTAGCAAGTAAACTTTTGTTTTGCTAAGATTTTATTTTATGTTTGTGAATTTCAATAGATTAAATTATTACGTTCATACATTTGAAATATTAATGAATGACCTTTCGTAAGAAATTATTAATGCTTCCTTCAATGAATTTGATTTGTTATTTAATGTTTGGTTTCATTAGTTGAAGTTTCCGATTTATATGCTTTAGATATAAATGAATAGTCTCTTGTAAAAGAGCTTTGATAGTTCATGCAATCAATCAGAATTATGTTAAAGAGCTTTAATTTCATTAGTTTAAATAGTTTATTAGAAATATTAATGAACAGTCTCCTATAAGGGAGCTTTAATATTTCTTCACCTAGATTATTTTAGTTTGTCTTCGAGTCCATATATGTTGGATGATCCTCGAAGTTTACTTACCCAGATTGATAGTAAATGAAACTCTAATTTGCATCTGCGTTTTAGACCCAACACTTCTCTTGAATATCATTTACCCTTATATTCAATTTTTTAAACACCTCAATCTGCTCTACCATTGAACCCTTTTGTTTGAAATTTATAAATTATCTAAAGAAGGTGCTTCTCTTTGTATCCTCATAATGTGCTATCGTTTCATTCATAAAAATCGAACATGTGATAAGTGGTTTACGAGAACAAAGCCCTCTATATCATACAAAATAATTTGGTTTTAAATATAAAGATGAAATACATACCTCTTTTAATATATGCACATCATGTAGATCAAAATATTGCACAATCTATTAATAGTATCGAAGTCATCGGATCCTTGCCTTCAAACTTCCTCATATCCCTTTTTCTTGCTTTTAGGAGATCGATCGTAAAATGACTGTAACTTTGTAATTTAGAATCTCCAAGTTCTGAAGTTTGGTGCTGAGGTAGCCCTCTTAGTCCTCTTTCAAACTCCACAAGCATGATCACGATTGGATTCTCCAAGAAATAGTTATGTCCAATCACCCATGATGACCTTATTATAGACTGGTTCAGTAGAGCAAACTTGTATGAAGTACCACGTGTAACTATTTTTTCCTTTGGCTCTGAAAATGATACCCAACAAACTACAATCCTTCCTATTTCTAGCACGTATTATGAAATTTGAATCTGATGCTCAGAGAGAAAGCTATGATGATTTTCCTAGGGTCGCCTGTTTGAGATGGAATTCAGGAGTCTCTAAGAACCCTAAATTCCTTGGATCATATCTCTGCAAATATAGTAAACCAAGTTCTGACATTCGTACACGAGATGCAACAAGATTTAATCTCAAATAGATTTTCATTTAAGCTTATGAATATTTGTAGAAACAAAGTTATAGTTAACATTCCATGATGACCTGTTTGAGATGGAATTCTATAACTTGGAAAAACCCTACCTTCCTGAACTCATATCTCCAAAAATATAGCAATAAAATATTTGAAATTTGGACACAATGTTCAAAAAGGGTTTGAATCAAATGCGTTTTAATATTAACTTCTGAAACTTTGTAGAAAAAACGTTATAGTCAAAATTCCATGACGACCTATTTGAAGCAGTGAAACACTAGAATCCAAAGCTCTAATACCAAATGTTAAGAATCCAGCTCACAAAATAGAAGAATAAATAGATCAAAGGCTTAAAAATTAGCCTCTTTGAGGGCTAAACCTCTTTCGCATTACATAAATTAACAATTATTAGATGATACAAATGAGAAGACCTTCTTTCTATATATAGGAGTCTAAGGGGTCATAATAGAGTTAGTGCTGACATAGCAATAATATGTAAGGCCACAACAATAACAATAGTGGGCTTTTATGGGGTGAAATAATAACAATATGGGGACTGCATGGGCACAAAAATACAATAAAGCGGTTGCACTAATAACAATAAGGGGCTACACTAGTAGTATATGGACCTAACAAGAAACCTGTGTTGTTTCACCTCATATATGTTCAACTTTAACTGCAGCTCATAGCTTTGGAACCACATGGAGTTTTTCCATATTTTTTCAGGCTACCATGTAACATTGAAAAGGTATCTTTGAAACCTATCTGTTTGGGCACTTTGTGAAGGAATCTGAGTGGATATTATATACAAAAAATTTCTCCAAATATAGGCTCAATTTCAAACCTAAAGTACCTTGAACATCTAATATATCATACTTTGACATCATTGACATCATTGTTCTAACAAAAATAACAATAATATTGTTCTTCTTCTTTGAAAAGATCATCTCTAAACTATTTTGAGTCCTATATTTATATAAAACTTTGAGGGGGAAGTGTCCTGAATAGGAGGGTTGCTTTCCCTCCAAAAATCCCTATAATCATGGTAGTTGGTTTCCTTAATAATTTTCTGAAGCCACCTTTTATCTAAACTATTGATAAGTCCCATATTCTAGTAGTCTTATAGGTGGATATTGGTAAATGAGGGGATATGGTTGTTATCTTCATCATAAGTTGCTAGGACGTTACTGAGGAAAGTTTTTTCTTCGTCAAAAACATTTCCAAACCATGATGCTAAGGCAGTGAAGGGTCATACAAGTTATTAGTATGGTTAAATATCTTAAGCACACAATTAGCATAAGGAATAACATGTAAATTATCAAAGTTCATAATAATCAAGGTCATAAATGCATGATTTTCTAAGGTGATAAGAGTTGTAGATGGGCCTTTAAGTATACAAGAATGATAGAGCATTTCAATCATCACCTATATGTGTCTCTTAATAATTGAAGCATTTAAGTGCATTCAATAACGAATTAATATGTATTCTTCATGCTTCATTTTATGATATGAAGGCATGCCCTAATTACAATGACATGATAGCATGATTAATTGTATTTTAGCTCACTTCTATCCATTTCCAATTTTGTATTTTTCCATTTGGAAATAGTGAGATGAATTTTAACACAATGAAGAGAAATCAAGTTCCCTTGAGATTTAATATTAGCAAGAGTTTATAATTAAGTAACAAATATAAAAAAGTAAGTACTATGCACTCTAAAATTAACTATAGTTCATTAGTATTGATTTGATCACTAGATTCTAGGACTTTGTTCCATTTAGTATCATTTTAAATGTTTTCAGTTTTGACACAATGTTTTGATATAGCAAAGGAGATATTATTCTTTCTATTGTACAATAGTATGAAATCAAAATGCCATTTTGTTATAATTATTAATCAACACTCGTCATGGTGGTTCAGTTTTCCTAGGGTGATCAATGTTAGAGTGTCCTCATGCATGGTAATGATCTCATGATGTTTCTTGAGAAGAGTTTCAATTTACATAAAAAACACTTGACTAATGATATAAAAAAAATCTATAAAAAATATAAGTGAGAAGTTATTTGGCATATGTTTCTCCCATATCATATACTTTTGTATTATCCCACCACTTAGTTAGGTCTACTTTAGGACATAGACTGCAAGTCACTATCGCCATATCTCTACTATACCTATCACATTCCCATAAAATCCCTCCATCATTCATCAATGGAAGAAAACATAGTGATATGATGACTTAAATGGAAGTGTCAAAGGTTTATTATATATCATGAGATGAGAATATCCAAAGAGAAGATCCTATATACTAAAGTTGAGAAAATGAATCAATTGAATATCCCGTTGTGCCTCATGACAAGGGATGGACTTCCATCCATGAATACTATACCTCAAGCTTTTCAATAGCATCTAAATGCTCATTCATTCCCACTACATCCTCATTGCTCCTTTCCTTAATTATATAAAATAGGTATATTGATTTCCTCTGGATCGTGTAGTTGGTCCAACAGTCTAACTCCAAAACATGATGTCAACCATATTCTTGGGCTCATGGAAAATGTCACATGCTCACCCCATGCCCTAAAGATAGGGACTTACTTTCTCTATAGTTCTAACTGTTTGCATATGTATGTTTTAGGTGATATAATTAAAATAATGTTAATAATTAAGTTACCATTTTGAAATTTCTTTTTCTTCTTAATTTTCTAAAATTTTTATGATTTAGGTCCTTTTAGAATTTGCTACCTAATGTAGAAAATGATTTTTTATAGAAAAAAATTAATCTTATCTACCTATTAACCTACCCCTATACAAAACACTCGTTAGCATTTTCATAGTTTTAAAAAATATTTAGAAATTTCATATAAAAATGAGATTGATAAGCAAGTATTGAATTATTAAGTATGTATCATATTTACCACCTCAATTAAATGGTTCTTGTCCCATTTTACCCACTAATGTGTTCTTTTGGGACCGTTTTTTTGTGACTACTAGAACTGACAACTATGGCAGTCTCATACTCATGTGATAGTGGGTTGATTTCATCTAGTGCTGGTGTAGCTAATAAGGAGGTCATGTATTCATGTGACAGGTCGATTCCACCCACTACCACTATAACCACTATGTATACCAAATACACTACCACTATAACTACTAGGTTCAACATGTGGCCTATCCCCGATTTTGCTTAATGCAATTATAACCACTAGGGAGGTCTCATACTCATGTGACTAGGGTTGATTCCATCCACTACCACTATAACCACTAGATTGAACACATGGCCTACCCCTAATGTAAACACACATAAGTCTAAATGTGAATAAAAAACTCTATAAGTTTTTATGTAACATACTTTTTCAAGTAATTTACACCTTAGGGATGATCTTTTTTATTTTAAATTATAAATTCTACAAATTTATTTTCTTATAATAAGTTTAAAAATCACCTAGAACAAAATTCAACATGAAAAGTTTCTTATAAATTAAATAAAATTATACCTTTAAATAAAACTGAAAGTAAGTATTAATTTATTTATTTAATTAATTCACTAATGATAAAATGTTCTTAATATTATTAAGGTTATAAACCATATTTAAAAATTTCATATAAACAATAAAATTCAATTCAATTAAATCACAGTGGTTCCATTTTACCTATGAATGTTATTTGATAAGGTAATTGTCTCTTTCCCTTTTCAACAAATTATTTAGTATATTAATATTTTACATTATAAATTCCAAAGAATGTCAGATTTTTTTAAAGAAAATTCAAATGTTAATTTATAAAGTTTTATAAACAAGATTTGTGTTAATTAAATAAATTAAGGTCACAATATTTCCTATAAAATAATGGAAATTTTGATATGATAAATTTTGGAAATCTTAGTTACAATTGTTAAGCTTTAGGATTTTGGGTACTTTAGGGGTTCTTGATGGTGCCAAATCTATTTCCACCATAAAAGAAATGAATCAAACACTCATAAGATTGAATTTCTTCAAAAACAAATTGCTAGATTTTGGCGATTCACAACGGCAAATTTGTGGTCTAGTTAGACAATTAAAACTTAATAAAAAAAATTATTTACTTATTAATTTATTACTCTTCATCGTTATCGTAATTTTAAAATATATGGAACCTAGATGCCGCAATTATAACACTAAGTTTACATCCAACATCTTGTAAACTAGACATAACAAGAATTTATGACTATGAAATCTATTCCTTAAATCTTATAACAATGAACCAAAGATGTGCCAAATGAAATTTAAACCACTGATGAGAATAGGCTAGGGAAAGATGTGAAACTTTATGGAAATAATTGGGAAATTTTCATCTCTTAGGTATGTCACCTTGTCGTGCTCTTTTCAACATGCAACACTGATAATATAAGGCTGGGGCATGGCACCGATATTCATGGCACTTGGGAATAACCTCGTCTCTTGGGCCTATTAGCCCCAAGACCACGAGACTTAAAACATAATGCATTGATAAGGAAAGGGTTGTAGCGTGATCATTCAAGTTCTATCATATGAATATTCCATTCCTTATAAGCTTTATAGTTCACCAATTTTGTTAAGAAAACATTTTTTTTAAGAAACAAAAGGTTTATATGGAACTTTGAATCTCAGAACTATTAAGAAACTAGCTCACAAAATAGAAGAAGAGATAGATTAATGACTTCAAAATAAGCCTCTTCGAGGGGGAAACCTCCTTTACATTACACAAAAGAACAATTCTTGGATGATACAAATGACAAGACCTCATTTCTATATATAGGAGTCTAAGGGGTCATAATATAATCAGAGTTGACATAACAATAGTAATGTAACGACACAAGAATAACAATAGTAGGCTCCCATGGGGCATAATAATAACAATATGGGGACTGCATGGGCACAAAAATACAATAAGGGGGTTGCACTAATAATAATAAGGGGCTACACTAGTAGGATAGGGACCTAACATGCCCCTCTCCTTCAAAAAAGTGTTGTCCTCAATGCTTGAGTAGTTCTGGATGCTTCTGTATAAAATTCTCATCCTCCCATTTGGAATCTTCAGTGGGTAAGTCCTTCCGCTTGATGAGATACTCTGAAATCGATTTATTTCATAGCTATCAGATTCTTGTTTCCATGTCTCCATCAAGTTCCTATATGACTTTTCTTTGCTCGTCAAGGTCCGACAATATTGCTTGATCTTGGAGCTTGTCACCTATAACCTTCTTTGAGCATGGAACATGTAAAAATGGGTGCACTCAGGAAGATTCAGGAAGCTCATATTTGTATTCCATAGTACCAATATTTTGCAACACCTTGTAAGGACCATAGTACTTTGGTGATAATTTATTATCCTTCTTAGCTTGCTTAAGGTACATTTTCTTATATGGTTGTAGCCAAAAAAATACCCGGTCACCTACAAAAAAAATTCTTTCACTGCGATGTTAATCTGAATGTTGTTTCATTCAATTTTGGGCCAAAGTGAGGTTATCCTTTAAAATTTGGAGAACTTGTTATCGTTGCTAGATGTGATATTTCATTGCTTAAACCTTTTTCTTCTTGATATGTTCTTCTATCTTGAGAGATTGTGGAGTGGTAATTCCTACCAATGCATTACAAGATATGGTCAGATTAATTTCTTCTTTCTCTGAAGTTGGTTCCTAGTGTATATGCTCTTTTTTTCACGTCTCTTGATCCTTTTCTTCCTCCTCTTTACAATCTATGTAAAATAATTTATTCTCAACAGACTTATGACCTTTAGTGTATTTTCTATCACAACTATAACAAAGCCCTCTTTCTCTTTTTTATTCCCATTTTTGTGGTGTCACCCTTGTAGGTTGTGGGAGGCTAGGAGCAACAACACTTCCATATTTATAGTTATGAGTGGTCAGATTCCTTGTTGCCATAATTTTTCTCTCAAATTTTCTTGCCAGCCTGAATGCCTTCTCTAATGAATCAGATTCCCAAAGGCGAACCTCATGTTGGATGTTATCTTCTAACTACCCTATGAATACTTAAATCCTATGCTTCTCTTGAATATCATTTACCCTAATATTTAATTTCTTGAAGACCTCATTGTGCTCTACCATTGAGCCCTTTTGTTTGATATTTATCAATTGGCTCAAGAAGGTGTTGCTATTTGTATCCTCATAATGTGCTATCATTTCATCCGTGAAAATTGACTAGGTGACAAGTGGCTTACGAGAATAAATCCCTCTATACCATACAAACTTATTTGGTTGTAAATGTAAATGTGCAATATATACCTTTTTTAATAGTTGAACATCATGTAGATCTAAATATTGCTCCATCTGTAGTATCCAAGTTATCAGATCCTTTCCATAAAATTTCCTCATATCTCTTTTTCTTGCTTTTAGAATCTCAATATTAAAATGATTGTAACTCTGTAATTTTGAATCTCTACATTCTAAAATTTCATCCTATGGTAGCCCTCTAAGTCCTCTTTCCAACCCCAAAATAATTATAATGATTGGATTATCCAAGAAAGAGTTATGCACAATCTCTGATGATGACCTTATTATAGACTTATTCAATAGAGAGAACTTGTATGAAGTACGACCTGTAACTGTTTTGGCATTCAAAACTGAAAGTGATACCCAACAAACTAAAATCTGTCTTATTTCTATCATGTTTTATGAAATCTGAATTTGATTCTTAGAGAGAGAGTTATGATGATTTTCTTAAGGTGAACTATTTGAGATGGAATTCAGGAGCCTGCAAAATCCCTAACTTCCTTAGATCACATCTCCACAAATATACCGAACCAAGATCTGAAATTCATACATGAGGTGTAACACAATTTAGGCTCAGATAAGTTTTAATTTAAGCTTCTAAAGCTTTGTATAAACAAAGTTATAGCGAAAATTCCATGATATCCTGTTTGAGATGGAATTCTAGAGCCTACAAAAACTTTAACTTCCTCAGCTCATATCTCTGAAACTATAGTGAGAAAAGACTTTAAATTGGACACTGGGTTCATAAAGAGATCGATTCAAATGGGTTTTAATTTCAGCTTCTGAAACTTCATAGAAAAAATGGTATAGAGAAAACTCTATGAGTACCTGTTTGAAGCAGAAAAACCCTATAATCCAAAGCTTTGATACGAAATGTTAAGAAACTAGCTCACAAAATAGAAGAAGAGATAGATAAAGGACTTCAAAATTAGCCTTTTAGAGGGGGAAACATAATTTACATTACATAAATGAATAATTCTTGGATGATACAAATGACAAGATTTCCTTTCTATATGTAGGAGTCTAAGGGGTCATAATGTAATCAACGCTAACATAACAATAATAATGTAAGGAAACAACAATAACAATAGTGGGCTTCTATGGAGCACAATAATAACAATATGGGGACTACATGGGCACAAAAATAAAATAAGGGGGTTTCACTAATAACAATAAGGGGCTACACTAGTAGTATATGGCCCTAACAAGAACCCTATGTTGTTTGACCTCATATATGTTCAACATTAGTTGTAGCTTATAACATTTGAACCAGAGGGATTTTTTCCACAGGGGACTAGCTCAGTGAACCTCTAACATATCAAGTGAATTCGTGGCATATTAAACAATACCCTTATTTTGACTACATATTGGAAAATCCCTCTAAAAGTCACATTATTTAACCCCTACCAATATGAGCCCAATACAACTTCCCAATTAAAAAAACCCCTACTTTCACTAGATATTGTATGTATCCATCTTTCCATTAACGTTTTGTATACTGCTTTATATGTTTCCAACAACTTTAATCTCCTTTTTTATATTTCTCAATATAAAAACCCTTTACCATCTATATATCCCCCAATATATTAGGTCATTTTTTTATCAATATATATCCCCCAATATGAACCAATGTGGTATGATATTGATCACCCACTGAAGTCCCCATGATTTGTTTAAGCTGCCAACAAACATCGAAAAGGTATTTCTGTGACCTATCCATTTGGCCACTTTGTGAAGGAATCTGAGTTCAACTTCTATATCAAAAATTTCTCCAAATATAGGCTCAATTCCAAACCTAAAGTACCTTGAACATCTAATATATCACACATGACATCAATGACATCATTGTTCTAACAAAAATAACAACAATATTTTTCTTCCTCTTTGAAAATATCATCTCTAAACTATTTTGAGTCCTATTTTTATACAAAAATTTGAGTGGGTAGTGTCCTTAAAAGGATGGTTCCTTTCCTTCCAAAAATCCCTATAATCATGATAGTTGGTTTCCTTAGTATTTTTTTCAAGCCACATTTTATCTAAACTATTGATAAGTCCCATATTTGGGTAGTCTTATAGGTCGATATTGGTAGATGAGGGGATATGGCCCTTATCTTCATCTTAAGTTGCTAGGAGGTTACTGGGGAAAGTTTTTTCTTCTTCAAAAACCTTTCCAAACCACGATGCTAAGGCAGCCAAGGCTCATAAAAGTGATTATTATGGTTAAATATCTTAAGCACTCAATGAATATAAGGAATAACATCTAAATTATCAAAATGCATAATAATCAAGGTCATAAATGCATGATTTTCTAAGGTGATAAGAGTTGTAAATGTGCTTTTAAATATACAAGCATGATAGAGCATTTCAATCATCACATATATGTGTATCTTAATAATTGAATCATTTCAACGCATTGAATAACAAATTAATATGTATTCTTCATGCTTGATTTTATTATCTGAAGGCATGAGCTAATCATAATGACATGATAACATGACTAATTTTATTTTAATTCACTTCTATGCATTTCCAATTTCGTATTTTACCATTTTCAAGTAGTGGGATGAATTTTAACACAATGAAAAGAAATCAAGTTCCCTTAAGATTTAATATTAGCAAGAGTTTATATTTAAGAAAAAATATCAAAATTTAAGTACTATGCACTTTAAAATTAACTATAGTTCATTAGTACTGCTTTGATCCCTAGTTCCTAAGACTATGTTCCATTTTAGTATCATTTTAAATGTTTTCGGTTTTGACACAATATTTTGATATTGCAAAGGAGATATTATTCTTTCTATTGTACAATAAGATGAAATCAAAATTCCATTTTGTTATAATTCTTGATCAACACTCATCATGGTGTTTTTGTTTTCCTATGGTGATCAATGTTAGAGTGTCCTCATCCATGGCAATGATCTTATGATGTTTCTTGAGAATATTTTTACTTTTCATAAAAAACACTTGAGTAACCATATAAAAATATATATCTATATCCCATTATGCCTTATGAGAAGGGAAGGTCTTCCATCCATGAAAACTATACCTCAAACTTTTCAATAGAACATAAACCGTCATTGATTCCCACTACATCCTCATTTGTCTTCTCCTTAATTATATAAAATAGGTATATTGATCACCTCTAGTTCATGTAGTTGGTCCAACAATCTACCTCCAAAACACAATGTCAACCATATTCTCATGTTGATGGAAAATCTCGGATGCTCAACCCATGCCCTAAAGATAGGGACTTAGTTTCTTTGCAGTTCTAATTGTTTTCATATGTATGTTTTAGGTGATATAATTAAAATAATGTTAATAATTAAGTTACCATTTTGAATTTTTTTTTTCTACCTAACTTTCTAAAATTTTGATGATTTAGGTCCATTTAGAATTTGCTACCAAATGTAGAAAATGTTTTTTTTTATAGAAAAAGGATGAAGCTTATCTACCTATTAACTTACCCCTATACAAAACACTCTTTAGCACTTTCATAGTTTTAAAAATTATTTAGAAATTTCATATAAAAATGAGATTGATAACCAAGTGTTGAATTATTAAGTATGTATCATATTTACCACCTCAATTAAATGGCACTTGTTCCACTTTACCCACTAATGTGTTCTTTTGGGATACCTTTTTTTGTGACTACTAGAATTGAAAAATGTGGCAGTCTCATACTATGGCTATAACTACTAGGGAGCTCTTATAACTACTATGGCTATAACTACTAGGGAGCTCTTATACTCATGTGACAGGTTGATTCCACCCACTACCACTATAACCACTAGGTATATGAAATCCAGTATCACTATAACTACTAGGTTCAACATGTGGCTTACCCCTAATTTTGTCTAGTACAATTATAACCACCAGGGAGGTCTCATACTCATGTGACTAGGGTCGATTCCATCCACTACCACTATTACCACTAGATGCCTAAATCCACTACCACTATAACACTAGGTTCAACATCTGGCCTACCCCTAATGTAAACACACATAAGTGTAAATTTAAATAAATAACTCCATAACTTTTTATGTAACACACTTTCCAAGTAATTTACACCTTAGGAATGATCTTTTGTGATACTTATCTCATTATTATTTTACATTATAAATTCTAGCAATCTCTATTTTATTAGAATAAATTAAAATCCCTAGAACAAAAGTTCAAGACGAAAGTTCTTATATATTAAGTGAACTAATATCTTTGGATAAACTGAAATGGAAAAAAATTAATTTATCTGTTTATTAATTTACTAATATATAAAATGTTCTCTAATATTTTTAAGGTTATAAAACATATTTAAAAACTTCATCTAAGCAATAAAATTCAATTCAATTAAATGGTAGTGGTCCCATTTTACCTATCAATGTGATTTGATAAGATAACGGTCTCTTTCCTTTTTCAACAAATTATTTAGTATATTTTTATTTTACATTATAAATTCCAAAGAATATAAGAAAATTTTCTTAAACAAATTCAAATGTTAAGTTATTACATTTTATAACCAAAATCTGTGCTAATTAAATAAATTAATATTTCTTAATAAAATTATTATTACAATTAGAGGTAGTTTAATGAGGTCATAATTTTTCCTAGAAGATAATGGAAATTTTGATATGATAAATTTTGGAAATTTGGGTAGTCTAATGAAGTCACAATTTTTCCTAGAGAATAACAGAATTTTTTATATGATAAGTTTTGGAAATCTTAGTTACAACTGTCAATCTTTACGATTTTTGGTGGTTCAGGGGTTCTTGATGGTGCCAAATCTATTTCCACCATAAAAGAAATGAATCACACTCATAAGATTGAATTTCTTCAAAAAATCCACCTCTCTCTCAGCCTCAGTCAAGACCTCTAATGGGTGAGATGATGTCACCCTTGACCCTTGTGTCACCTGACTTCCACATTTTTTTCAACAAATGGTGCCATGTATCACACATATTTGGCCCACTTGGCCACCCAAAACACTGAATATTCATGCCACATGTTACTATCATGTACTGTTGCACTTTTATTGTTGATGTAAACATGCCATGTCACTTTTGTGAGGAGGAAGGGGTTCGAGAACTTGTGTTTTCCATTGAAATCCCTTTATAAAGTTTTATGTCCGTGGGTGAGATTTTTAAAGTTAAGTGCTTTCCTTCATATATAACTTCGTCTCTTTCCCTTTGTCTATCTCAAGACCTTGGGGCTGAATATATAAACCACTGATGAGAATAGGCTAGGGAAAGATGTGAAACTTTATGGAAAATAATGGGGAGATCTTCGTCTCTCAGGTATGTCACCATATCATTCTCCTTTCAACATGAAAAATTGATAATATAAGGCTGGGGCATGGCACCAATATTCATGGCACTTGGGAATAACCTCGTCTCTTGGGCCTATTAGCCCCAGGACCGTGAGACTTCAAACATAATGCGTTGATAAAACAAGGGCTGAGGCATGATCATTTAAGTTCTATCCTATGAATATTCCATTCCTTCTAAGCTTTATAGTTCACTAGTTTTGTTAAAAAACAGTTTTTTATGAAATACAAGGTTTATATGGTACCTTGAATCTCAGAACTGTTAAGAAACCAACTTACAAAATAGAAGAAGAGATAAATCAACGACTTCAAAATAAGCCTCTTCGTGTGGGAAATTTCCTTTACATTACACAAATGAATAATTATTGAATGATACAAATGACAAGACCTCCTCTCTATGTATAGGAGTCTAAGGGGTCATAATATAATCAAAGACAACATAATAATAATAATGTAAGGGCACAAGAATAACAATAGTGGGCTTCTATGGGGCACAATAATAACAATATGGGGACTACATGGGCATAATAATACAATAAGGGGGTTGCACTAATAACAATAAGGGGCTACACTAGTAGTATATGGACCTAACATTCCCCTCTCCTTCAAAAAAGTGTTGTCCTAAATTCTTGAGTAGTTATGGATGCTTATGTATAAAATTCTCATCCTCCTATGTGGAATCTTTAGCAGTTAAGTTCTTCGATTTGATGAGATACTATGAAATTGATCGATTTCGTAGCTATCGGATTCTTGTTTCCATGACTGCTTTAGCTTCCAATATGATTTTTCCTTACTTGTCAAGTTTTGAGAATATTGTTTGATCTCAGAGCTTGTCACCTATAACCTTCTTTAAGCATAAAACATGGAAAACTAGGTGCACTCAAGATGATTCAGGAATCTCTAATTTGTATTCCATAGTAGAAATCTTTTGCAACACCTTGTAAGGACCATAGCACTTTGGTGATAATTTATTATCCTTCTTAGCTTGCTTGAGGTACATTTTCCTACATGGTTGTAGCCATAAAATTACCTAGTCTCCTACATCAAAATTTTTTTTGCTACAATGTTGATTTGCATGTTGTTTTATTCGATTTTTTGCCAAAGTGGGGTTATCCTTTAAAAGTTGGAGAAGTTGTTGTTGATACTCAATGTGATTTTTCATTTCTTGAACCTTTTTCTCCTTGATTGTCCTTCTATCTTGAGAGTTTGAGGAGTGATAATTCTTGCCAATGCATTACAAGATATGGTCGGATTCATTACTTCTTTCTCTGGAGTTGGTTCCTCGATATCCTCTTTGTTTGAAGTTTCTTGATCATTTTCTTCCTTCTCTTCACAATCTATGTAAAAGAATTTATTCTTAGCACACTTATGACCTTTAGTATATTTTATATCACAACTTTAACAAAGCCTTCTTGCTCTTTTTCCTTCCAATTTTTGTTGTGTCACCCTTGTAGGTTGTGGGAGGCTAGGAGTAACAAGAGTTCCATATTTATAGTTATGAGTGGTCAGATTCCTCATTTCCATAATTTTCACTTCAATTTTTATTGCCAACCTAAATGCCTTCTCCAATGAATCAAGTTCCCAAAGGCAAACCTCGTCTTGGATGTTATCCTTTAAAGTCCCTATGAATACTTCAATCCTATGATTGTCGTGAATATCATTTACCCTTATATTACATTTTTTGAAGTCCTCAATGTGTTATACCATTGAACCCATTTGTTTTAGATTTATCAATTGGCTAAAGAAGGTGTTGCTCTTTGTATCCTCATAATGTGCTATCATTTCATCCATGAAAATTGAACAAGTGAAAAGTGGTTTATGAGAAAAAAGCCCTCTATACATATGAACTGATATGGTTCTAAATATAAAAATGCAATACATACATTTTTTAACAGTTACACATAATGTAGATCAAAATATTGCTACATCTATAGTATCCAAGTTACTAGATCCTTACTTCTGGGAAAACTTGTGTCTTTTCGATCTGTTAGTCCCACTAAGATGCGTAGCTATCTCAGAAACAAACAATCAAAGTAACAGGTGATTTCCTTTATGTATGATAGATAAGAGAGAAGCAAAGAGTACCAACCTGAATCTTTCACTTGGCTCCTTGCTTGTTTTCTGTCTCCCTTGATAGAGCTTGCCACTCTTCTCCTACTTGTCCTGCTTTAGAAAATACCTGTAGAGACAAAGTAACAAACACCATCAAAGCATCTCGATCTATAATACTATAAACAATGCAAAATCAGAAATACATTGACCATACAATTGCATTCACAAATAACAAGATTCACAAATACACGATTATATGGAGGAAAACTCAAATAACTTTATTAATAGTAGAAGAGAGGATTACAACCCAGTTGTCTGATCCAACATCATCATCCTAGCATCAAAGCCCTCTTCACCTCATGAAAAGCAAGATCACCCAACAATACAATGTTCCTTCTCAAAGAGAAAGAAACAGCACGTCCTTACAAATTACAACATTCTAGCCTTAGATCTCTTAGATGAGGGATCCATATATAGATGTCTTGCAAGGGAGCGAGTTAGCTCTGGGTTTTTGATTAGTATCATTCCACTGATAGTTCTTGGTTGCACTTGGAGATTTCTTTGATCTCTTACTCATCCCTGGGTGAATTCAGAGAGGCAAGTGTCATAGGGAAGTTTCTAGAAGATCACATGAGCATCCACTTAGCAAATTGTCTCTGCCATTTGTCTCTTCTCACTCATCACACCCCAAAAAAGGCTCTTTCAATATACATCACTCCTAGCTAGTGTATCAGCCAATAAGCATTGCACCTTGACCATGGAGCAGTCATGATAGTCTAGTTTTGGCCAGTTCTAAGTAGTTTTTTAGGTGGAACTTTTGGGAAATGATATAATCAGTTGACCATGATCCTTTAGGGTATGAAACAACACTTTTATGGGTTAAAGAGCCCTTGGTTTATTGACATATATGATTAGGGTTGCAGTGCCCAAATATTTCTATAACAGTTGCCCCCTAAAACATGAGGTCGTAAATCTTTTGATGTCAGGTGAAATGCTTTATCATGAGGATTCGAGGCATTCTAACCGGAAGGTGACCTATAATAAGATACAATGCAATACCTCATCATCATATTATTTTCATGATCTAGCTGAGCAGGGAATTTCCATGCTCAACTTTTATAAATTCATTTTCATGTACATGGAATAGATAACCGTCTGCAGTTACAGACTGGTGATTCTTTATATGTAGAGTCATCATCCCTTGGCTTGGATGATCATCTATGCAACTTTTGTGTACATTTTATGTCTTTATTTTCCTAAATATATCGTAGCCTGGATGGATGAAACTAGATCCGGGGTCTTCAAACTCATTCAATCTTCACCTGATGTACAAGTCGATCCATGTGAAAAGATGTTTTGAAGTCGAACATGGAAAGACATCGCCTCATTACCAACCAATGATGTAAGTTGTTAATAGGTGCGAGAGGAATCATCGATAATGATAATGAACCTCAAGGTACTACAGTATAATTCACGTGGTGTGAATATGAGTTGATGTTGAACACTACACAAAATATTTTGGTCGAAGGCCATTGATGTAAAATTGTCATAGGAAGTGAGAAACTTGCCATTGAGGCATGCAAGCTTCAAAGTACTGAAAGGGTTGTTTCTAAGTCAACTTCTTGGATAATGTGCTGATATTGACAAGAAGTGACTCATCATAGGAGGGCCTTGATGTATCCCACATCTATGACACGAAATGAAGAAATGATTTTGTGGAGGTGAAAACGATCTGATGATACAAGGTTCAGGAATGGCGGTCATGAAAAATGGACAACGAAGGTATTACAGTGGATGATGCGTTAGCTAGGTGGTGAATGTTTTGAATGACTTCTCTTGAACATGTTGGAGACACTAGAATGGATTGGTAGTGTTAACCTCAAAAGATGGATGGTTTGGAGGACCAATGGTGATATAAACGATGAAAGGAGTAACCCAACCCAACTCAATCATGGTGATGGGTGTCATGTTCAAGAGCGACCTGTTACCAATAAAGTTCTTCAAGTTTTCTTCCCTTTTTCCCCAGTCATTACCGACCAGTACCTCTTTATTTCTATCAAGCTTGAGGAGGATAACATATGCTTGTTCTATAATTTTTCCTTTGGGCAAACCTGTCGCTATGTTTCAGCGAGCCCAGTGACAATGAAACTCGTTCTTGTCCGGGTGGACAAGTTTATCACTATTGTTTTAATGAGTTTAACGGCAAAGATAACTCGATCCTTTTCATGTTTAGATAGTTTTAAAAGGGGTGAAAAGGAAACTCCAACAGTCCTTTTTCGTAGCATAATCCCTTAAGTCTGAAAAATTATAAAATAATAAGAAAGGGATGACTTTTCGATCGTTTTAATGAGCCGAAAAAGATAAGCACTCTATATTTTTGTTTGATAATCCCTCGAGTTCTAAAAGATTAAAATGTATAGGAGGGATGGTGATTCTCTTTACTTTAATGAGTTGGAAAGGCCAATAGCTCAGCAATCTTTACATATTTAATGAGTCTAAAAAGAGCTTAAAAGAAACACATTTTTGAGGAACAAGTGATGTTTTCTGGTAGTAGCTGGTTCCAAGTAAGTTTGGAACTTCTCAAAACATGGCAGTGAAGAGGGTGGCTAACAAAATTACTTGTCAAAGCTATTCCTCAAAAGGGTAAGAAATCAAGTGGAATTGTATGATCAGCCAAAAGAATGGAGGTGATGGAAGAACACAACCAAGGGTCAAAAGCCTGATAGCAAGGCAATCACAAAAGTCGTGTACTGAAGGTGGGTTTATTTTTTAATGAGCTCGAACCTTGTGCCGACATGTGCTCAGTGCTAGGTTTATTTTTTAATGAGCTTGAGCTTTGCGGAAACATTGCTCGTGCCAGACATTTAAATATGTCTCTTGTTAGTAGGTTCATTTTTTAATGAGCTTGCACCATGCAAAACTTTGCTCATTGCCTTTTCATGTAGGCTAGAAACGACCAAACTATAGAGCTAACTACACTAAAATCTAAGGAACTACTGAGGTTAGGTAGGATGGTTTGTCCTCAGTCGAGGAAAAATACTTCCTTTTCTTTGTCTGCACATTTCCAACAAAGGTGAATGGTGGATCAGACCATTCACCTAATCTAAGCAGTTAAACTAAACAACTAAGGTAACTGCTACAAAGCTAACCTAATTGGTCATCTTTTGCTTTCATAAAAAGGGTTGCATGCCACTATGTATGAAGAAAAGTAGAGTTTCCAGGTTACCATATGGAAGTCCTTGCATTTAGCAAGATTGTTTTGTCTGTGGAGCAAACAAAACACTTCCTTGGATTTGTCCATAGAAATAGACAAAGGTGAATGGCATGAGCTTCCAATCACATAACCTTCGAGGAGATAAATGTTTCAGACCGATCCGAAATCCTACAAGGAAATGGTGTTTCAGACCATTCATTTAACCTACAAGGAAATCTATCTTTTGAGCTGGATTCGCCTGTCGAAGCAGACTAGGGTGCATGCCCCCTAAACTCCATTATACTCACCGAACTACTCGCGGTAATTAGGTGGATGAGATGAAGGTTGAAGAGACATTATTTACATGAAGAGACCATTTAGGGATGATGTTTGACTTGTAGTTGTGTTTGATCCGGGAAATGAAAGCTGGTCGATAAGCTGTACCATTTTTCCTTCTTGCGAGAAACACATTACTCGAAAGAGTGTGGAAACAATAGCTTCCATGCTTTAGACACAGTCACGCCCAAGGAGTAGATTGTAATCTAATGGCCCTTGGACTACCATCACGTTCAAATGAACGGTTTTCCTTTTCAAAGTTATGGGTAACTTCAGAAGGATCGCTAACGGTCAACTGGTTCCTTTGTTAAAGCCTGACAAATTTTGATTCTCAGGTAGAAGCTATGACAAGCCAAGTGCTTTCCAAGTAGTTGAGGAAAGGATAGTCACTAAAGCCCCTTCATCTATAATGGTGCTAGACACGATCATTTTGTACACTTGTATTATGATCCAGAATGGTACGCTAGATGGAAGGCGGCGTCTTGCTAGTTGATTCCAATCAAAGAAAACGAATAGACTGCTCGGAGGAGGTACCAGATAAACGGTTGGATAAACCTCCTGAACTAGGGAACTTTCCTCCTGTTGTAAAGGAATGGGTGGACTGCCCCCATGTTCATCAGACTTTGTATTAACAAAAATAATTTGTACGGTGTCATTTTCATTCTCTTTGGAAATTGTATCATTTGAAGGTAGACCTTCTGAAGGCAAGACTGGGTCGACTACCATCTTGACCTATTGACTTTGGTCTGGTATGGGCTCAAAAGGTTTACTTTTAATGATAGGCATTTCGATCGACAATTGAGTTATGTCAATCGGATTTTCAACTAGTGATGGACATGGCCAGAGTTTCCTGTATCCAGGTAGAAGTCGCTGCGCTGAAGCAGGACGGTTATCCAAGACACTTTTGGCTTCATCTAGAAAAGGACAACGGTGAAGGGCATGATCACCCTTACACAAGCCACATGGAAATCTAAACTTTCCTTCTTGTTCATTGACTTCATTTTCACTAGTTGAGGGTGTGTTGTCAACATGATTGACAAAGGTTGATGACACCAGATGATGCAAACGGGGTGACCATTCTCTCAAGATACGTGGAATGCAAGGACAATCTCGAAGAAAGTGGTTTCCCTTGCAAATTATGCATGGATATTTTGGTTTGGAAGGTCTAGTGTGTGGATTTTCGCCGGATGATGCATGGTCGCCCCCTTGCTTGGCTGATTTCTTATTCTTCTTCTCCTTCCCTTTATTCTTTTTCTTAGTTACTTGGTTTTTAGTATCACTAGTTTCACCAAGTGGAGAGGTAGAAGGAGAGGGAGAAGAAAATGAAGTAGAAGGTGAAGGGACGACTTCAGTATCATCTGGTTGCTGATTTGAATGTTGAGGAATTATGTTGTTTTGAATGACAGAGGTTGAGAATAGCCATACTGGTAGGCCAATTGTGATTCCTAGAAGGGATAATGTAGCCATATATGGAGCACCAATATCTCCCCAAGAAGAGAAAGGATGAAGATTCCCCCCGGGGATTCCTTTATTGGTGGACCCCATTACCTCCACCTAAGATCAACGAAGGAATAGGGATGTCATTTCTAATTAAATAAATTTTATGATGCTTTGACACAACTTGCTTCTTCAATTTTTAAGAGTCAAGAAAAAGCTAAAGGTGACTCGAGTCACCTTCGATTTTTAATGAGCCTGAAGTGACAAGTGCTCAGATGGACCTTTTCTTTTAAGGAATTGAAAAGGAACAAAAGCAACTACTCTAGAAATCTAGATAGAGGGATTACCAAATCAATCGCAAAACTAAAATATACACCTTTGTGGTAAATTAAAGAGAAAGTACCAAGGACTTTACGTATGATAGTCAATCTTCCCGAATGCTATGTTCAGTGCATTGTGATCGATAGGGCGGCAGACATAGCTTCCTAAGGATAAAGGATATCAGCCTATTGTGGTCTCCCAATATATACTCGACGGTATGAGGAGCACAAGTCCGTACTGGAACTTGTCATATCAAAGAGGAGGAAACACCCAACCTTCAATGAAAATGATAGTTACCAGGTTTTACGACACCAAAACATGTCTCTAACCTAGACTTCTATATGTGTTGCGTTAGGTTCCAAAGCATTTTTATGTTTATTGAGGTTTATTTTAGAGTCGATCTTTCTTAGAATTTTGTCTTTCAAGGTTCACCACATGATGTAGATGTAAAATTCCTAAATATGCAATCTAAAATGATAAAAAATCATTTATTTTCTTTTAGCAATGAAAATCCTAGCTACTAAGGAAAGAAGAGTATGATTCTTTCAACAAAGAGCAAAGAGCACACTCTAAATGCACATTTCCTAAATCATTTTCCGCATGCAGTCTAGATGCAAATGCTCATGCATGTATTTGTTTTTCTATTTCCTTAATGTGAGAATTACAAAAAGGAAAACTAAGTACATATTTGAACTATTTTATTCAAAGCGACACTTCAACAATTTATTTTCAAAATGAAAGGAAGACTAAAATGACACTTTCGATTTCGAACGAAAAACTAGTTTCGACACTTCAAATATTGACAATTCAAATCAAATACAATGACAAAAATACAATCAACTATCTTAAAGAGGAAGACTTTATGACACTCTTCTTCTTGACTCAAAATGACAGTTACGACACTTTTGAATCAAAAAATGACAGTTCGATTAAGCTACTCTTGACAAAGGAGGACTGTAAATGATGAAAAATACATAAAAAACATTCACAAATCCTGATCAATGGAGGTTGAATAATGTAAAGGAAGAAGGCTTCAACAATGATATACTGATCATAAGCAACAAAACTACTGAATAGAGCTGAAAACAAGGAGAAAAAACCAATTTCCAAGGAGGAAAACAGTAGCATTCAATCATTGCACGTGTCCTTAAGGGAAACAGGGATGCATCTCACCTGTAATAGACAGGACGTGCGATGCATACAGGCTACTAGTTATAGAAAGCATGATGGGCCAGGGAACAAAACTGAGCTTAGTGTTTTCTCAAAATTTGCAGCTAAGTTCAGTAATTTCAGCTAAGTTATCATAGATAGTAAAAAACAAAGTATAGGGGTATGATATTACGAGATTATTGAGATACCACTAGGGCACTTAGGATGTTTTCAAGTCAGATGTTCAGTTCATAAAACAACCTGGAGATTGACTGAAGCAGTGTTGATCTACTTTTCACTTGCATAGCAAGAGCAGTTCGAAGGCTAGCTAGCTTAACATCAGGCTCCATCTTTAGTTTATAAAGCAAACAACAAATAACAAAAAAACAAACTAATTTCTCCCCAGTGGAGTCGCCATTTTGTTTCCATGAAAACTGGTGTCTTTTTGGTCTACTAGTCCCACTAATATGGGTAGCTATCTTAGAAACAAACAATCAAAGTAACTTGTGATTTCCTTTATTTATGATAGATAAGAGAGAAGCAAAGCATACCAACCTGAATCTTTCACTCGGCTCCTTTCTTGTTTTCTCTCTCCCTTGATAGAGCTTGCCACTCTTATACTACTTGTCCCACTTTAGAGAATACCTATAGAGGCAAAGTAACAAAACACCATCAAAGCATCTCGATCTATAATACTATAAATAATGCAGAATCAGAAATACATTGACCATACAATTATATTTAGAAATAGCAAGATTCACAAATACACGATTATATGGAGGAAAACTCAAATAAATTTATTAATAGTAGAAGAGAGGATTACATCCCAGCAGTCTGATCCAGCATCATCCTCCCAGCATCAAAGCCCTCTGCACCTCATGAAAAGCAATATCACCCAACAATACAATGTTCCTTCTCAAAGAGAAACCAACAACACTTGCTTACAAATTACAAAATTCCAGCCTCAGATCTCTCAAATGAGGAATCCATATATAGATGTCTTGCAAGGGGGTGAGTCGGCTTTGGGTTTTTTATTAGTGTCATTCCACTGATAGTTCTTGGTTCCACTTGGAGATTTATTTGATCTCTTACTCATCCCTAGGCGAATTCAGAGGACAAGTGTCATAGGAGAACTTTCTAGAAGATCCCACGAGAATCAATTTAGCAAACTATCTCTGTCAGTTGTCTCTTCTCACTCATCGCACCCCACAGAAGGCTCTTCCAGTATGAATCACACGTAGCTAGTGTAGCAGCTAGTATGCATCACACCTTGACCATGGACCAATCAGTATGGTCTAGCTTTGGCCAGTTCTGAGTAGTTTTTTAGGTGGAACTTCTGGGAAATGATGTAATAAGTTGACCATGATTCTTTAGGGTATGAAACAACACTTTTAGGGGTTAAAGAGCCCTTATCTTATCAACATATATGATTGTGGTTACAGTGCCCAAATATGTCCATAACAATCCTTGCCATCAAACTTCCTCATATCTCTTTTTCTCCCTTTTAGGAGCTCAATATTAAAATTATTGTAACTCTATAATTTTGAATCTCCAAGTTCTGAAATTTCGTCATGTGGTAGCCTTTTGAGTCCTTTTTCCAACTCCATAAGCATGATCATGGTTGGATTCTCCAAGAAAGATTTATGCCCAATCTCCCATGGTGACCTTATTATAGAGTCATTCAGTAGAGGGAAATTGTAGGAATTACCACGTGTAACTGTTTTTTCCTTTGGCTCTGGAAGCAATACCCAAGAAACTACAGCCTGTCCTATTTCTATCATGTTTTACGAAATTTGAATCTGATGGTTCGAGATAAAGTTACGATGATTTTCCCAAGGTCAACTATTTGAGATGCAATTCGAGAGCCTGCAAGAACCTTAACTTCATTGGATCATATCTTCACGAATATAGAAAACCTAGTTTTGAAATTTGTAAACGACGTGCAACACCATTTCGGCTCAAACAGGTTTTAATTTAAGCTTATGAATATTTGTAGAAACAAATTTATAGTGAAAATTCCACGATGACCTGTTTGAGATGGAATTCTAGAGCTTGCAAAAACCCTAACGTCCTTAGCTCATATCTCTAAAATATAGGGAGAAAAGATCTAAAATTTGGACACGAGGTTTACAAAGCATTCGAATCAAATGATTTTTAGTTTTAGCTTCCGAAACTTCATATAAAAAGTGTTATAGCAAAAAATCCACAACAACCCATTTGAAGAAGTGAAACCCTAGAATCCAAAGCTCTGATATGATATATTAGGAAACCAGCTCACAAAATAGAAGGAGAGATAGATCAATGACTTCAAAATTATCCTATTTGAGGGAAAAACCTCCTTTACATTACATATATTAATAATTCTTGGTGATACAAGGTCAAGACCTCCTTTATATATATAGTAGTCTAAGGGGTCATAATAGTGTCGGCATAACAATAATAATGTAAGGGCACAAAAATAACAATAGTGGGCTTCTATGGGGCACAATAATAATAATATGTGGACTACATGTGCACAAGAATACATTAAGGGGGTTTCAATAATAACAATAAGGGGCTACACTAAGTATATGAACCTAGCAAGAACCCTGTGTTGTTTGGCATCATATATTTTCAGCTTTAATTGCAGCTCATAAATTTTGAACCAAATGGAATTTTTCCACAAGGGATAAGCTCATTGAACTTCTGACATATTATGTGCATTTGTGCATATTAAACAATGCCATTAATTTGACTACATATTGGAAAATCCCTCTAAAAATCACATCATTTAACCCCTACCAATATGAACCCAATAAAACTTCCCAATTTTAAAAATGCCTACTTTCACTAGATATTGCGGGTATCCATTTTTCATTAACATTTTGTATACCTTTATAATTTTTCATTAACTTTAAACTCGATTCTATATATTTGTCAATATAAAAACCCTTTACCCCCATATATCCCCTAATATGTTATGTTCTTTTTTCCTCAATCTATATCCCCCAACATGAACCCATGTGGTATGATATTGCTCTCCCAGTGAAGTCCCTGTGATTTTTTCAAGCTACCATGTAACATTGAAAAGGTATTTCTGAGACCTATCCATTTGGGCACATTGTGAAGGAATTTGAGTTCATCTTCTATACCAAATATTGCTCCAAATATAGGCTCAATTCCAAACCTAAAGTACCTTGAACATCTAATATATCACATTTTGACATGAATGAAATCATTGTTCTAACAAAAATAACAATGATATTGTTCTTCTTCTTTGAAAAAATCATCTTTAAACTATTTTGAGTCCTAATTTTATACAAAACATTGAGGAGGCAATGTCCTCAATAGGAGGGTTTCTTTCCCTCCAAAATTTTCTATAATCATGATAGTTGGTTTCCTTAGTATTTTTTTGAAGCCACCTTCTATCTAAACTATTGATAAGTCCCATATTTTAGTAGTCTTATAGGTGGATACTCGTATATGACAAGATATGGCCCTTATCTTCATCATATGTTGCTAGGAGGTTACTAGGGAAAGCTTTTTATTCTTCAAAAACCTTTCCAAACCACAACGCTAAGGTAGCCAAAGGGTCATACAAGTGATTATTATGGTTAAATATCGTAAGCACACAATCAACATAAGGAATACCATGTAAATTATCAAAATGCATGATAATCAAGGTCATAAATGCATGATTTTCTACGCTGATAAGAGTTGTAGATGGGCCTTTAAATATACAAGCATGATAGAGCATTTGAATGACCACTTATATGTGTCTCTTTATAATTAAAGCATTTCAATGCATTCAATAATGTATTCTCCATGCTTAATTTTATTATATGAAGGCATGGACTAATTACAATGACGTGATAACATGATTAATTTTATTTTAATTCACTTCTATGCATTTTCAATTTCGTATTTTTCCATTTTGAAATAGTGGGATGAAGTTTAACACAATGAATAGAAATCAAGTTCCATTAATATTTAATATTAGCAAGAGTTTATATTTAAGCAACAAATATCAAAATTTAAGTACTACGCACTCTAAAATTAACTATAGTTGATTAGTATTGCTTTGATCCCTAGATCCTAGGATTATGCTCCATTTTAGAATCATTTTAAATGTTTTTGGTTTTGAGACAATGTTTTGATATTGCAAAGGAGATATTATTCTTTCTATTGTACAATAAAATGAAATCAAAATGCTATTTTGTTATAAGTCGTGATCAACACTCATCATGGTGTTTTAATTGCCTATGGTGATCAATGTGAGAGTGTCCTCATGCATGGAAATGATCTCATGATGTTTCTTGAGAAGATTTTCAATTTGTATAAAAAAACACTTGACTAACCATATCAAAAATATATAAAAAAAATATAAGTGATAAGTTATTCAGCATATGTTCCTCCACTCACATTCCGATAAAAGCCCTTTTTCATTCTTCAATGGAAGAAAAGATAATGGTATGATGACTTAAATGGAAGTGTCAAAGGCTTATGCTAGACTGTCAGATGACAATATCCGAAGAGAAGATCTTATAGACTAAAGTTTAGAAAATGAATCAATTGAATATCTTATTGTGCCTCACGAGAAGGGAAGGACTTCCATCCATGAAGACTATACCTAAAGCTTTTCAATAGTAGATAAACCCACATTGATTCACACGACATCCTCATTCCTCTTTTCCTTAATTATATAAAATAGGTATATTGATTTCCTCTAGCTCATGTAGTTGGTTCAACAATCTACCTCCAAAACACAATGTCAACCATATTCTCATGCTCATAGAAAATCTCACATGCTCACCTGATTCCCTAAAGATAGGGACTTTGTTTCTCCATAGTTTTAATTGTTTGCATATGTAGGTCTTAGGTGATATAATTAAAATAATGTTAGTAATTAAGTTACAATTTTGAAATTTCTTTTTCTATCTAATTTTCTAAAATTTTGATGATTTAGGTCCTTTTATAATTTTCTACCAAATGTAGAAAATGATTTTTATAGAAAAAAATTAAACTTATCTACCTATTAACTTACCCCTATACAAAACACTCTCTAGCAATTTCGTAGTTTTACAAAATATCTAGAAATTTCATATAAAAATGAGATTGATAAGCAAGTATTGAATTATTAAGTATGTATCGTATTTACCACCTCAATTAAATGGTGCTTGTCCCACTTTACCCACTAATGTGTTCTTTCGGGATACTTTTTTTTTTTGTGAGGACTGGAATTGGCAATTTTGGCAATCTCATACTCATGTGATAGGGTGTTGATTTCATCTACTGCGGTTGTGACTACTAGGGAGGTATTGTAATCATGTGACTCCCACTGCCACTATAACCACTAGGTATACCAAATCCACTACCACTATAACTTCTATGTTCAACATGTGGTCTACCCTTGATTTTTCTACTGCAATTATAACCACTAGGGAGGTCTCATACTCATTTGACTAAGGTCAATTCCATCCACTACAACTATAACCACTAGATGCCTAAATCCACTACCACTATAACCACTAGATTCAATATATGGCCTACCCCTAATGTAAACGCACCTAAGTCTAAATTTGAATAAAAAACTCTACAAGTTTTTATGCAACATACTTTTCCAAGTAACTTACACCTTAGGGATGTTATTTTGTGATACTTATCTCATTATTATTTTACATTATAAATTCTAACAATCACTATTTTCTTAGAATAAATTAAAATTCCTAGAAAAAAAATTGAAGACCAAAATTCTTATAAATTAATTAAACTAATACCTTTAAATAAACTGAAAAAAGAAAAAAAAATAATTATTAATTTATTAATGTATAAAATGTTCTCTATATTATTAAGATTATAAACCATATTTAAAAATTTCATATAAACATTAAAATTCATTTCAATTAAATTGGGAGTGGTCTAATTTTACCTATCAATGTGATTTGATAAGGTAATGTTGTCTTTCAACAAAATTATTTAGTATTATTAATATTTTACATTATAAATTCCAAAGAATATAATTTTTTTTTAAAAGCACATTCAAATGTTAAGTTATAAAGTTTTATAACCAAAATTTGTGCTAATTAAATAAATTATTATTTTTTAATAAAATTATTATTAATGTTAGAGGTAGTTTAATGAAGTCACAATTTTTAGTGGGAAATAATGGAAATTTTGATATGATAAATTTTGGAAATCTTAGTTACCACTGTTAAGCTTTAGGATTTTGGGTATTTCACGGGTTTTTGTTGGTGCAAAATCTATTTTCACCATAAAATAAATGAATCAAACACTTATAAGATTGAATTTCTTCAAAAAAAAATTGCTAGATTTCGGGGATTCACATGGGCAAAGTTGTGGTCTAGTTAGACAACTAAAATTTAATAAAAAATAAATTTATTGGAGCATCTAGCTCACCATGACTCGGTTCAGTCTCTGCCAGGTTGGAAGGTTGTTGATTATCTAGATTGTTCTTTTATTTTAGTTCATGAGTCATGGGATAGGATTTTAATTTGTTTTGTTTTAAGTTGTTATGATTAAGTCAAGGTTAAATGGACAGTTAGGGTTGTCATGGTCCAAACAATAATAAAACAGTAGTGAAGAATTAATTTGTCAACTTAGAAGAGAAAAGACAAAATTGTCTAAACAAAATCTTGTAATGTCAATCAAACTGTGGTTATCAACCATAACATGACTATTCAACTGAAAACCATGATAGTTTTAATTAACTATCATCTAAATGTATAAGAACATAAATGTAAGACAAAAGCGGAGTTCAATAATTCTAGAAGAGAGAAATAAAGAAGGAAAAGATAGATTTTATTTGCAGAGACAATCCATCTGATTTCAATGCCTATTTCTGTAATATAATGTTATATTCTTTTCATTTGTTGTGTAAGTTAAAATAGTTCTAGCATACCAATCAACTACCGCAGGTCACATTTCCAGACACTTCCAACAAACAGAAATTCACAAATGCATTCGCATAACACGGCGGAATGAGGACATGCCGATTGGAGAGCATGGGGAGAATAGTCAATCACAACTAGACCTCTCACAAAATTACAGTGGAACAAAGTGACGGAGGTAACAGAAACCAACACAGGTAACCCCAGTAACTTTTCTAAGTTTTCATAATTAAACAAAGATGCACAGAGTAACGTCCACAACAATTATCGTTCAAGCCATATTTGTAATACAGTCATTGTAAACCAAAGACGAGTAAGAACAATTGTCATTTAAGCCATATTATAATATAGTCATTGTAGACCAAAGATGAGTAACGACAATTTTGATTCAGGCCATATTATAATACAGTCATTGTAAACCAAAGAAAAGCAACAACGTTTAGGAGGGACAAACCCTAGGTTAGGGTTTCATGATAGAGTCGATTCTATTTTCTTTTTTTTCGAATATAACAGATAATCCAAACAGAGGCCAAATCGAGTTCACATTACATTGCATTGACAACATATCGAGTCAAGTAGAGCCACCAAACAACAAAAGATCGACCATTCAAGAGCCAAAATAAAATGCTGACTGTAAACTGATGGGACTTATGCACCAGAGCCTACTTGAAGGGAAACTGATACTTCGAGTGACCAAACCACAAAGGAGTCCAAGCACCCAGGTTGAAAGACAGACCTACAAGAGCAAGGCAAAGTTTTATTAGCCACTGTTACTGTAATGCTAGCAGAAAAAAGTTTAAAAGAGGACAAATGGAAACCCTAGCATACTTGAACAAGTTGGAGCGAGAAGCTGTAGAATTGAGCCACTAATAAGTTGACAGAGCCTGAGATAGAAGGCACATTCCTGGTTAGATTCAATACCAGATGGAGAGAGGGATAAATTAGGGAGGAGAGTAGTTACCTATGCGCAGTTGCTGAAGTTGTGCGCCCTATTACCTGTGCTCAAAATCACCAACAGAAAAAGCTAGTTCATAAATTGAAAAGAGACCAGAAGCAGTGGGACTACATTCAGGAGATTAAAGACTAGCCAAAGCTGAGGGACTTATAATCGAGAAGGAGCTTGTGCAAACACAGCTCCAAAACCCAGACAGGTTCGAGCCACCGAAGAAAACCACAGACCACCACACTGACAAGCTCAAGAGACCAGCATATGTTTGCAACCGCAACTAACGAAGGAACAAAGATTGCCATCAGCAAACGAGGAGGAGCCATACAAGGTAGCTCCGAATCCGTCACTAGAGAGCACAAAAGCGGGAAAGATTCGCGAATGACCAGGCCACCAAAACATTTTGGCAAAGGGTGAACGAAGGAATCAAGCCTGAGGCTAGTAGCTGGGTAATAAATGCCACATTAAAACATTTCATTCACCAATGAAAAATATCAATTGCCACACCATATACAACCACCAACACAACAGACCAAATCCGCCATGTCACAAAAGTCGAGACCAAGTGTAAAGCTAAGCTTGGTGTAGAGTGTGGGCCCATGTGGGCTGGGCCACATCAAAGTGGTATCATAGCAGCGTTTTATGTTAGTAGGAGGAATGGAGAGAGGAAGGTGAGGTCGTGGCAGAGGTGCTAGAAGATTGGTAGAGGAAGGATTGAGAGAGGAGATCAGAATTCTTGCTGCCCATTTAGAGGCAGTAGACACAGGCAGACGCAGAGATCCAAAAATAGGCGATGACAGTGAAGAGGAAGTTGAAGTAGCAGCAAATGGACCAGAAGGTGAATCCGCAGAAGTGAGATTACTGAGATCTGTTTTAGTAGCAAGTAGTAAACCCAAGCCAGAACTCCCGATGTATGACAGCAACCTGTCTACCAAAGTCTTACTAGATTGGATCAGTGAGATGGATAAGTATTTCGAGTGTGAGGAAGTCAGCGAAGACCGCAGAGTTAAATTTACTACGACAAAATTGAAGGGACATGCAACCCTATGGTGGGACAGTGTTCAGAATGAGAGGATAAGATTAAATAAGGCATCGATTAAAACCTGGTCAAGGATGCTGGCCAAGTTAAAGGGAAGATTTCTGCCGAGGGACTATCAGATTGCATTGCACAGGCAGGTGCAGAATCTAAGATAGAAAGGATTGAAGGTAAAGGAATACACGGAGGAGTTTTATCGAGTGAATTTGCGGGACGGATATATACAAGGTGCCGCATAAAGAACAACCAGGTATGTTAATGGGTTGAGGTTAGATATTTTGGATGAAATTAGTATTTTATCTTCGAACAACACGGAGGAAGCATATCAGAGTGTGGTAAAGACTGAGGAGAAAATTACCAAAAGGTAGAATGCCCAGAGAGGACGAGGGGCCAACAGAGGGAAAGGCAAGTCCTATGGCAGGGGCCAAACTGCTAACAACAATGAGGAAGCTAGTAGTTCTAAACCTTTCGGGTCAGCAGATAGAAGTGACAGCATGAGAGGTGGTAGGTCATCCCAGCGAGGCAATGGAAATGGTCGAGGTAGAGGGGCTAGTTATGAGTGTTATAGGTGTCGTAAATGGGGCCACCGCTCATTTGAATGCCCAGAAGCAGATCCAGCTAGACAGCGGGGTGCATATGTGGCGCAACCAGAAGAAGCAGCAGCACCTCCTAAAGAAGCAGAGAATTCTCCAGAGATGGGAGAAGCTTTGGTGCTGTACAAGGTGCTGTTAAATCTAGTCAAGGAGGTCACCGAACAAACGCAGCAGAAGGCCGTGTTTAGGACAATTTGCAAGTCGCGAGGTAAGTGTTGCAAGTTAATTATTGACAGCGGTAGCTCTAACAATTTAGTGTCCACATAGATGGTGGAAAAATTGGAGTTGAAACTCTCCAAGGATCCTAACCCTTACAGAGTTTCGTGGCTGCAAAAAGGGAATCAGTTACTGGTAGATGAATAGAGCGAGGTCGAGTTTCAGATAGGTAGATACAAGGACAAAGTTGTTTATGACATCATGTCGATGGATGTATGTCACATACTGTTGGGCAAGCCTTAGCAATACGATAGGAAAGTGGTCCACGATGGATTAACGAACTGTTATAAATTTATGAAGGATGGAATCAAGCATATGCTTGTACCCATCAAAGAAGAAGGGGCAGCAAAGATTAGTGAACCAAGAACGTTGTTGGTCAGCGGAAAACAATTTTTAAAATAGGTGGAGGATAGTGAGGTAGGTTATGCGGTGGTAAAGAAAGCAAGCACAGTCTTGTTGCATACGGAAATATTAGATTTGCCTACAGAGGTCCAGCAAATGTTGGAGGAGTTTACAGACATAGTTGTAGATGACTTGCTAGACAAGTTACCCCCAAACGGAGCATAAGTCATCACATTGACTTCATACCCGGAGCCAGTTTGCTGAACAAAGCGTCATACCGAATGAGCCCCAAGGACAATGAAGAAATAAGGAAGCCGGTGCAAGAGCTGTTAGACAAGGGATTGATAAGGGAGAGCTTAAGCCCTTGTGCTGTTCCAATGGTCCTCGCTCCCAAGAAGGGAGGAGAATGGTGGATGTGCACCGACTCAAGGACCATCAATAAAATCACCATCTGGTACAGGTTCCCACTATCGCGGATGGATGATATGATGGATTATTTAAGCGGGGCAGCTTATTTCTCAAAGATACACTTGAAAAGTAGGTACCATCAGATTCGGATACGAGAGGGGGACGAAAGGAAGATAGCCTTTAAGACGAATGAGGGACTGTACGAATCGTTGGTCATGCCATTTGGGCTGAGCAATGCACCCAGTACATTCATGAGGTTAATGAATGAGATGCTGAAGGAGTATATTGGGAAGTTTGTGATAGTTTATTTGGATGACATCCTTATTTTTAGCAGGAAAAGAGAAAAACACCTTCAACATGTGTGTAAGGTGCTGGAAAAATTACAACACAATAAATTGCTAATAAATTTGAAGAAATGTTCTTTTCTGCAGAAGGAACTGATTTATTTGGGGTTTCTAATAGCAAAGAATGAACTAAAGATGGATCCAGAAAAGGTGGCAGCAATAGTAAATTGGCCATCTCCGAAGAATTTATTTGAGGTACATAGCTTTCACAGATTAGCAAGTTTTTACAGGAAATTCATCAATAATTTCAGCAAAATTTGTGCACCCATGCTAGAAACCATCAGAAAGGCTAGCTAGCCTTTTCGGTGGACAGAAGTAGTGGAGAGAAGTTTCTAGTTGTTAAAGAGAATTATTACTGAAAGGCCGATCCTGAGACTACTATATTTCAAGAAGTTATTTAAGGTTCGCTGTGATGCCAGCGGGATAGCCATTGGAGTTGTACGTAGTCAGGAGGATAAGCCTATAGCATTTTTCAACGAGAAGCTGAATGAGAGTCGACAGAAATACTCATCGTATGATAAGGAGTTTTATGCGGTCATACAAGCACTAAAGCACTAGAAACATTATCTGGTAGGTAATGAATTTGTGTTGTTCTCAGATAATTCTGCACTACAGTATGTAATGCAACAGTGCAAAATGAACCACAAACACGCCAAATGGGTGGAGTATTTGCAGAGTTTCAACTTCGTATTGAAGCATATTGGCAGGCAAGCAAACAAGGTAGCTGACGCGCTAAGTAGGAAAGCTTTACTTCTGCAGGAAAGCACTGTGCAATTGCTAGGTTTTGAGCACTTACAGGACCTATACCAGACGGATTCAGATTTTAAAGAAGCCTATGAGGCATGCGAGAACCCTTTAGTGAGGGATACCAGTCCTTGGTTGGGCTACAATCTATAGGAGAAGTTGTTGTTTAAGGGAGGACAGTTGTGCATACCTGACTGCTCGATGAGGGAGAATATTATTCGCGAGAAGCATAGTGGAGGTTTGGCCAGACATTTTGGCATGGATAAGACCCTTGAGCAGTGTAGTCATTTCTACTTTTGGCCGAAGATGTGGAGATATGTACAACGGTTTGTGGCCAGATGCAAAGTGTGCCAGTTAGCGAAGGGTCATAGCCAAAACACCGAACTGTATACGCTGTTACCTATTCTAGGTAGACCATGGGACTCAGTCAGTTTGGACTTCATCTTAGGTCTACCGAAGACGCAACAAGGATACGACTCGGTAATGGTAGTGGTGGACAGATTCTAAAAAATGGCTCATTTTATTCCGTGGAGAAAAACCAATGATGCCACCCATGTGGCCCACTTTTTTTTCAATGAGATTGTCAGGTTGCATGGATTGCCTAAATCTATCCTATCGGATAGGGATGTGAAGCTCACAGGACACTTTTGGCGTACCTTATCGAAAATAATGGACACGCAGTTAAGCTATAGTTCTGCATATCACCTACAAACCGACGGGAAAATAGAAGTTGCAAACAGGAGCCTGGGAAACCTGTTACAAAGCTTAGTCGGGGAGAATTCGCAAATGTCGAATCAAGCACTAGCATAGGCAGAGTTCGCTTACAACGACTCGCCTAACCGTAGCACAGGTTTTAGTCCATTCCAGATCTTATATGACATGCATCCTCGCATAGTGCATGAACTACAGGACCTTGGACTGCTGGAAAGGCGAAGCACTGACGGAGAAGATTTCGCCAACGGGATGGGAGATTTACATGAATAGGTGAAAATGAAATTAAAGAACAGTAGCTTAAAGTACAAATAGAACGTAGATTTAAAGAGAAGGTAAGTACAATTTGACGTGGAGGACGAAGTCCTCGCGCATTTACGCAAGGAACGCTTCCCTAAAGGTACGTACAATAAACTGAAGTATCAAAAGATAGGACCTTGCAAAGTCCTTCGGAAGTTTTTAGCAAATGCCTACGAGATACAGTTGCCACCCAGAATAGGCATTTCACCTATCCTTAACGTAGCAGACCTGTTCCCTTACAAAGCTAACACAACAGAGAAGGAAGAAGATGGAACCACATGACCCGCATGGAGTACCCAAGAAGATCGAGAAGCTTGGAAGAGACAGATGCCTTACGTTCAACCTCTCGAGATCGAAAGCATTCTCGACACTCAAGTAGTTAAACGAACTCGGCGGAAGGAATATATACAGTACCTATTGAGGGTAGTTCATGGCTTGATGCCAGGAAAATTGAATAGACATGAATTAAGTTGAGAAGCTCATGGACCAGAGCCATGATTTCTTTTTGCCCCGGGAGCATGATGCAGGAGCATCTAGCTCACCATGACCGGGTTCAGTCTTTGCCAGGTTGGAAGGTTGTTGATTATCTAGATTTTTTTTATTTATTTTAGTTTATGAGGCATAGGATAGGATTTTAATTTGTTTTGTTTTAAGTTGTTATGATTAATTCAAGGTTTAATGGACTGTTAGGGTTGTCATGGTCCAAACAATAATAAAACAGTAGTTAAGAATTAATCTGTCAACTTAGAAGAGAAAAGACAAAATTATCCAAATCAAAATCTTGTAATGTCAACCGAACTGTGGTTATCAACCATAACATGACTGTTCAACTGAAAACCATGACAGTGTTAATTAACTGTAATCTAAATGTATAAGAATGGAAATGTAAGACAAAAGCAGAGTTCACCAATTCTAGAAGAGAGAAATAAAGAAGGAAAAGACATATTTTATTTGCAAAGACAATCCATCTGATTTCATTGCTTATTTTTGTAATATAATGTTATATTCTTTTCATTTGTTTTGTAAGTTAAAATAGTTCCAGCATACCAATCAACTACCGCAGGTCGCATTTCCAGACACTTGCAACAAACATAAATTCACAAATGCATTCGCATAACACAACAGAATGAGGACATGCCAATTGGAGAGCGTGGGGAGAATAGCCAATCACAACTAGACCTCTCGCGAAATTACAGTGGAATAGAGTGACAGAGGTAACATAAACCAACACAGGTAACCTCGGTAACTTTTCCAAGTTTTTATAATTAAACAAAGATGCACAGAGTAACATCCACATCAATTGTCGTTCAAGCCATATTTATAATACAGTCATTGTAAACCAAAGACGAGTAAGAACAATTGTCATTTAAGCCATATTATAATACAGTCATTGTAAACCAAAGACGAGTAATAGCAATTTACATTTAGGCCATATTATAATACAGTCATTGTAAACCAAATACAAGCAACATCGTTCAGGAGGGACAAACCCTAGGTTAGGGTTTCATGACAGAGTTGGTTCTATTTTCTTTTTCTTCAAATATAACAGATAATCCAAACAGAGGCTGAAGCCAATTCACATTACATTCCATTGATAGTGTCTCGAGTCAAATAGAGCCACCAAACAACAAAAGACCGACCATTCAAGAACCAAAATAAAATCTTGATTGTAAAATGATGGGACTCAGGTAGCAAAGCCCACTGGAAGGGAAATTGATACTTCGAGTGACCAAACCACGAAGGAGTCCAACCCAGGTCAAACCACAGACCTACAAGAGCAAGGCAAAGTTTTATTAGCCACTTTTACTGCAATGCTAGAAGAAAAAAGTTAAAAGGAGGACAAATGGAAACCCTAGTGTACCTGAACAAGTTGGAGCGAGAAGCTATAGAATTGAGCCACTAACAAGTTGAAAGAGCTTGAGATAGAAGGTGCATTCCTGGTTAGATTCAATACCTGATGGAGAGATGGATAAATTAGGGAGGAGAGTAGTTACATGTGTGCAGTTGCCAAAGTTGTGCGCCCTGTTACCTGTGCTCAAAATCACCAATAGAAAAAGCCAGTTCATAAATCGAACAGAGACCACAAGTAGTGGGACTACATTCAGGAGATTAAAGACTGACCAAAGTCAAGGGATTTACAATCGAGAAGGATCTCACACAAACACACCTCCAGAACCTAGAGAAGTTCGAGCCACCGAAGAAAACCACAGACCACCACAGTGATAAGCTCAAGAGATCAGCATACGTTTGCAACCACAACCGATGAAGGAATAGAGACTGTCATCAGCGATCAAGGAGGATCCATACACGGTAGCTCCCAATCCCTCACCAGACAGCACAAAAGAGAGGAAGAGTCGCGAATTACTGGGCCGCCGAAACATTTTTGCAAAGGGTGAACGGAGGAATCAAGCCCGAGGCTAGTAGCTGGGTAATAAATGCCACATTAAAACATTCCATTTATCAATGAAAAAGATCAATTTCCATACCACATACAACTACCGGCACAACAGACCAAATCCGCCACATCAAAAAAGGCGAGACCAAGTGTAAAGTTAGGCTTAGGTTTAGAGTGCAGGCCCGTGTGGGCTGGGCCACATCATTTACTTATTAATTTCTTACTCTTCATCATTATCATAATTTTAAAATATATTGGACCTAGCTACCCCAATTATAACACCAAGTTTACATCCAACAACTTGTAAACTAAATATAAAAAAAAATTATAACTATTATGCCTAATAAAATTTAAAACAAAATACAAAAAACCAACATGGCAATGTGCCAACCAATTGATAGTCTCACTTTAAAACATATAAACCATTCCTTTTTGTTCCTGGTCCATTTCAATTAAGTTGATTTTACCTATAAATATGATTCTCTAAGATATTGTCCCCTCCTTTCGCCAAATTCTTTAAAACATCGTTATCATACTTAGTTATTATGTGTGGAATAGCCTCCACTCCACAAATTTTGTGCCCTCTCATCCACGCATTTAGAAATTTAGAGGTACGCTACCAAATTTTCATATTCTTTTCTGTGTTTTCTCACACATCTAAGGAGACAAGAATCAAGATTTCAAGGGTGATAGGGATTGCAAAAATTCAACATACCTTGCTCTTGGGAATTACAGGAGCTTAAACCTGTACACATATATATATTGTGTTTAAGCCCAAGTCACAACAGAAAAAATGAATGGATGTGATTTTTATATCGAGTTTAATTGTCATATGTTTTTAATCGAAATTCAATGATCCAATTCTTTGTGAGATCGAAATGATCAAAATCTTTTGTATTTAAAATGTATTTTAGCATCAAAAAAAATCCCAACCTATTAAATATATTTATTCCTTCAAACAATTTTTAATCAGATTTTGTAAAAAGTCAAAAGACCAGAAGCATAGAAAGTTTAGGTTCAGTAAGACAGTAAGAAAGTTTTAAAAAGTCATATTCCTGCTCTTTGTTGTTTTAAAAAGTTTTTAAAAGTCAGTTATTTGTTGAAATGTATAACAGCATTCACTTAACTTCCATGTGTTTGTTTAGTCTTTTGTGTTTCTATAAGTAATCGTTTTTTTTAAGCAAAATTTCATTAGATTATCATTATATCTAACTTGATTATGTTCTCTCGAAAAGAACATTTCTAGCCTAGAGTAAACTTGGGAGAGACCATTTTCTTTAAGTGGGAAACCAGATGGTCTCTTTGAATATAGTGAGACTAATTTTTAGCACCATAAGACCATAACAAAAATAAGAGTAGCAGAGACACTGTAAGCACTAACATCAAAAGACCATACAAAAAAAAAAAATTAGCATAATCTAGGAGAGCCTTTTATGGAAATTGTGAGCTAGCCAAATCATGCTGAGAGATATTTGAAGGGGTAAGGGTGGTCATAGCCTTCTTGGAGATGTGGTGGGCATTGCCACTCAACAAGCATTCTAGTAGTGTTTATCTTGGCCTCTCATTTGCAAGGTTTTGGACTGTCTCCTATGATTGTGTTTATGCTGGCCTCTCGTTGCAAGGTTTTGGGTTGTCTCCTATGATTGTATTTATGTTGGCCTCTAGTTGCAAGGTTTTGGGTTGTCTCCTATGATTGTCTTGCTGGTAGTAAGATGCTCCTTCTCCTTATGGCCTGATGTATTTGGAATGCTTGCTTGGTTTTCCCTTCTTTGCAGAAACCCCTATTTCTCATTGATGAAAGGATTAATTCCCTAAAATATCGAGTTTGAATAGTACAAGTTATTCAATGGGGTGCAGAAAGTTAGAGGTGGGGGTGAGGGAGCGAATTGAATTCCTAGAGTGTGCAACAGGATTTGCAGAGCTAACGAGCTTGGACTAGATGAAAATTTAAGTTTGTAATTATGTGTTCCAGTGTCGATAGGACCTCTTCTTGGTCCCTTAGTTGTCGACCAAGCAAATTCATGATTGCCAAATGTGCATCATCAATGTTTCTGATCTCTTGTGCTTCCATGGCTATGACCAAGCATCTAATGTGCTAAGGCAGGTCTTCGTAAATTTGCTCAACCCCTTGGCTATGCTAAGGATGATGAGGCCAAAGGCCTCGTGCTCACCCTGACATCCTAGCATGCCCTTGTTTACGAACCATGGATGACAGATAAGAAAATCCACTGCCTTAAGTTCAAAGAGCCACAACCTTCATTGCACTGCAAATACGAGAGAGTCTAGAGACTTGGAGAAATCTTCGAGTGTTGGAACGAATGTATCTCTATGGGGTAGATATTAATTCCATCTCCCAAGTGTGTTTTGAATGGAGAATCCTTTTCTAGCGGCCACCATGCCTTGGGCATTGAATAAGGCCTGCAAGGATGACAAAGAGAGATTTCCACTCAACCTTGACCATTAATTCCCTAGGATACATTGGCATTGGGGGGATGATTATTAGCAGATATCAAGGAGGAACCCAAATCTATGATTCTCGGATATCTCTTTGCTATATATGAGCATTGGGGTGATTCTAGATTCATGTCTTTCCCATCATCTTGCTCTACTATTGCTTTGTTGGCTAGGAAGTTTGCAAGGGAATTTTCCGAGAAAATTATTGCTTGTTGCGAGAGAGAATTTGTGCAAGATGCTACATACTTTGATAAAGTCTCCAATTGGAGGAGCACTTCAAGGGAGGGGATCCATTGTGGAGTTTGTATGTAGCCTTGACTATTAGCTAGGAGTCACCTTTGACTATAAGGGTATGGAAACATTTATTTGTAGCGATGAGGAAACCCATGAATTAAGGTTTTGAGTTCAATTGCATTGTTACTTTCCTAGCCTATGTATCCCCTACAGACTTTCAGGATGTCACCCTTGTACTTTCTTATGAATCATCCTATTCTTCCTTTGGTTGCCTTTTGAAGCTCCATCAAAGTTGAGTTTGTAGTGATGCTTTGGAGGACTTGCCTAGGTGTCTAGACTTCAATCAACGAGTCTCAGGTGTGTGATTTTAGATCTAGCAAGAGATTGATTTAATTGCCACCATGCCAGGATTTCTTTTTCTTAGGGAGGCCCTTGAAAGTCCATGTCTTCTCAATCGGGAAGAAAGAATGTTTCCTCAATATTCATGTGCAGGAACAACAAAATACCTTCCTAGGTTTTGTGTTGGTTATTAAATATTCTTTGGTTTTGTTCCTTCAAAATTACCAAGACTAGAAGGCTTGGCGCTAATGTCCAAAGCCTATTTAAAACTTAGAATTGGAATGATTTTTTTTGCCAAAGTCTTGAGAGTTTGGAAAACATCTCCTCAAACTCTGTTAGTGTGTTTGAAACCTTTTACAAGTTTTTCTCAAATCAGTTTTACAAACTCACAAGTGATCCATGGTTCAGTGAACCCCTTTTTGATTAGATTCTCCCACGTAAGAATTATGTACTTCGTGAGAAGGAAAATGAACATGGATATACCTTTGACCATTAGTCCAAGGATTGTAACTCCTTTTAGAATGGATCTAGGTCATTTTGTGGTGCTTGTTAAGTTAGATGATACACCTCTTTGACTATGAAAATTCCTATATTTTTGTTGTCCCACCTCAAAATGTTTGACCCTTATCTTTTCCTTATGATTCTTATGTTGATTTCACGCCATAGATTATGTGTGTCTTCAACACATCCCTCTCCCTACCAGAGCATTAGTTTTTTCCATTTTCTGATTTGGGCATTGTCATCCTCTAGCCAGTAGTGATGGACTTCAATTCTCCATGAGCATTGAGATTTGTATTGGGTTAAGGGTAGTTAGAAGTTGATGACCAGGCTAGGAATATGTTGCCAAGGATCCTCCCAAAATCTCATTGATTTTCCATCCCAGAAGTTGAGCACTTGTTTGATGTGTTTGTTGAGGCTTGCTATATTCCAAATTAGGAAGCAATGAGAAAATGAAGGTAGTTGAATAAGGTCCAACTTTTCCAATTCCTTATCATATTTCATGTTCCATAGGTGTGCCCATGGTTCCGATGTATACTTGACCCAACTCCACCATATTTTGGCCCCCAATACCTTGTTGTTGATATTTGGATCTTGTAAGCCAAGACCTCCCTTTCTTTTTGAGAGGCAAAGGGTGTTCCTTTTGACTAACAATCATTTTTTGTTGAGATGAGTGCCTCCCCATAGGAATTTTTTTGCATATTTTTATTTCTTTTTAAGACCCATTTAAGTGCTACTAGGACATAAAAAGAATAGATTGACATAGAGAATGTTTGAGGTAAAAAATTGGTCTCAAAACGCACAACCAAAATAAACTTTATAAGAGCCAATAGGATTCAAGATGATGACGTCAACTATGGGGGATGATTTACCATTTTTTGAGTAAAAAGGTATAAAGTTTACAAAAAAAAAATAAAAATTATAGAATTGAGGCTTCTGTGATCCATGTGAAAATTTTGAGAGATTCTTCAGCGTAAATCACATAAAATTTCATTTGTCAACGCATTTCGAACCAACTAGTTTGGTTCATCATCATGACGATGAACCACACTAGTTGGTTCGAAATGCGTCGACAAATGAAATTTTATGTGATTTACGCTGAAGAATCTCTCAAATTTTTTTTTATTTTTCAACTCCTATTTTCAACTTATCTTCCTAAAGTTTTACTGAAATGTTAGGCAGGAGCATGTGTTGTATGTGGAATTTAATTCCTCATCCAAGGAGTACCCATTTTGCATACTTTAGATGGACAATGGTACACAAATAATGGGAAATGCATGGAAAAATGTTATTGCAATCACATTTTTTCATGCATTTCTTATCTTTCTTGTAGGAGGGTCCATCAAAAAAATGAAACAAGGGTAATACTTGGATGAGGAATTAAATTCCACATCCAATGAGTGCTACCGCTGCAAACTTGACTAAAATCGTTGGGAGATAAGTTGAAAATACTCGTTGAAAAAGTAGTTTTTTCTTTTTTTCCCTTTAAAATTTGATGATATAATATAATATTATTTTATTATTTCCACTAGTATTCTATAATATTCCTTGAGAGGCCCATTTTAGACCTCCAAATTTCTCTGATGCTTGGATTGGAGCATAGATGTGAGAAGAAAAAGATGACCATATCTTTTTCGTCTGAGACGATAATGGTCAATTGATCATACCACAAGGTCTAAGATATTTGTTTTAGGGGTTTTGGTTTTGGTTTTTATGGGGGACCAAAACATAGAACAAACTATAAGAATGATGTATTAACACTTTTAGGTTATACTATTATATAATCAAAGGGCTACTATTTAACTTCACACAGTGATTTGAATTTATAAGGTGTGTAGAAAGAACAGTAAGGAGACATGATTAATTTAGATTTCTGACAGAAAGATAAATTATCATAAATGGGAAAACCTTTGTCCAATGTTCAAAAGTTAAACACACTATGCTTAAAATTACATAAAATGCTGACAATTTTATGATTTAGAGGGAGCATTCCAGATAGACAATCCAATATCTCAAACTCTTTATGATAATAACTTCAGAAGGAATTTTAAGAATAAATGTAACACATTTATTTGCACCTAATATCTCTGTAAAACTTAAGCATATGCAGAATAAACATAATGAACTGAAACAAAGTGAAAATTTATAGAAGAAAACAAGATTGTACGACACCAAATTCAGAATCCTTTGCTTTATTATCAGTGATCTAAAAAGAGATTGTACATCAATGATTTTACAAGATTTCATATGGAAAGGTACCACCTTTAACAACTCATATAAGAGAGTTATTTATACAAGTTTAAAAAAAATACCATAAACTAATTACAAAATAGCTTGAAAGAAGAAAGGAAAAAAAAACTACTGCATGATGTGTCAATATTAGAGAGGAAGTTGTTGATGACCATTCCTTCAAAATCTGTTGCTCTTGTCTTCTTGTTGAAATGAAAAGTTAATCAATTGTTTCACACAATTGATCCCACCTTTTCTAACTAGGTATCTCGAGATTTACCATCCTTCTAAATACCTCATCAACTTCGGTATATATCTCAAAATTTGGTTTAGTGCGAACAAGGTGTCCAACTTCATATTTGATGGTGAGGTCTGTTATAGACATTTTTGGGCACTTCAACCCAAATCATAAAAGTCCATAAACTGAGGGCTCTTAAGTCCCTAAAAGTGTTGCTTCACTACCTAAAGGAACAAGGTCAAGTGATCACATCATCTCCCAAAATTTCTCCACTAAAAACTGCTCATAAATGGTCAAAACTGGACCATACTGAAAGCTCAATGTAGAGGGTGTGATGAATATCACCTTCCCAATGTACAGGGTGCGATGCATACTAATTTTCTCCTCTGTAGGGTGTGATGTTCGGGAATGGACAAATGGCAGGGACAATAATGTGAGGTGGAAGATCATGGAATCTTCCAGAAGCTTCCCCTTTGACACTTGCCACTCCACTTTTGACCAGAGATGAGTAAGAGATCATCATTCTCCAAGTGGAAGTAGGAACTATTAGAGAGAAGACACTAATCAAGATCCCAAAAGATGACTCACCTCTCTGTAATCATCTATATATGGATCCCTCATCACAGAGATCCAGAGGCTAGAATTTTGTATCTTATAGAGAAGTGTTGTTGGTATTCTGGTGTACATTATTAGTGTTGGGTGACCTACCTTTGCTTGAGGTGAAGAAGGGCTTCTTAGCTGGAGGATGATGCTGGGTCAGAGCACATGGTTGTAATCCTTTTGCTACTTTTCATCTGAATAAAACTATTCTTGTTTCCTTCCATATTCTTATGTACTTGTTTATATATGCATGTATATGGTTAATGCACATCTGATCCTACATTATTTATGGATTTAGATCCTTGTTTCTTGAATAGTAGTATGTTGCTGTGATTCCACAGGTCCTTTTGAAGCTGGGTAGACAAAGAAGAAGTGGCAAAACTCTATCAAGAAGGAGAGGAAATCAAGCACAAGAATAAGGTTGGCCCTCTTGGTTCTCCTCTCATCTATTTTCATAAAAGGAATCAATAGTAGACTTTGATTGTTTGTTTCTAAGATAGCCACCCATCTTAGTGGGTATAGCAGCATCCGAGTGGATACTATTCCCGTATAACAAAATGGCAACTCCACTAGGGAGCGACTAGATTACTTGTTAGCTTATCTATCCTTGTTTCTTTCATAAACATACAGACGGAGCCTAAAGTCAAGCCAACTAGCCTTTGAGTTGCATTTGTCATACAAATGCAAAGTAGATCAATGTTGCTTTAGTCAATCTCCATGTTTTGTTTATGAATTAAACAATAGATCTGCAAGCAATCTAATTGCCTTATGTAGTGGCTCTAGTGACCTCTTAGATCACCCCTGTGTTTTACATACATTGATCTTTACTTATTCAGCTTAAACACCTGAACTAGATTGCAAAATATGAGTGAAATCTCATTCAAAGTCTCGCACTACTACCATCACACCCTGCCTTCAAGGCAGCTTGTATGCATCACACTCCCCGAATGGAATAGGTGCGCTGCATACTGATTTCACTGTGTAACAGGTGCGATGGTCAGGGAGGATTGACTTTACCCTCCGACTGTGGATTTTTCTCACTATTTTCAGTATTATTCAAGAGTTTTGCTATCTGTAATCAGTGTACTTCTATGAAAACCCCCTTCTCTTGCATTATTCCGCCTCCTTAGTAAAAAGAACTATAAATGTTTTTTATGTATTGTGCGTCGTTTTAGTTCTCTTTTGCAAAAAGTAGCATAGTCGAACTGTCGTCTCTAGATCTGAAAGTGTCATAGCTGTTGTTTTCAGTTTTAGAAAGCAATTTCATTGTTCTGGATAGTCATTTATACAGCTACTATTTTATAATTTTTGAATTAGTGATTTTAAAGTGTCGAAAAGTAATTTCCATTTCAAAATCGCAAAGTGTATCTCTTGCTTTCACTTCATTTTGAAAAAGAATTTTGTTGAGTATTGTCACTTTAAAAGTAATTCAGTTTTGCACGTAGCTTTCTTAATGTCATTCACACATTAAGAGAGTTGGAAAACAAATACATGCATGATCATTTTCATTTTGATTGCTTGGCTTGATTTAGGACTATGCATTTTAGCGTGTGCTCTGTGCTCTGTGAAGAAAAGGTGCTTGATTTTCTTCCCTTTAGTAGCTAGGATTTTCATTGCTGAAAGAAGATAAAACATTTGTTTATCATCTTAGACTACATTTTAGGAATTATACATACATCACATGGTGAACCTGAAAGGCAAACTGTTAAGCAAGACCAACTTAAAATAAATTCAATGAATCTAACAACTCTTTGGAACTTAACACACAATATCTAGAGGTCTAGGCTAGAGACGTATTCTGGCATCGTAAAACCTGGTAACTGTTGCTTTCAGTGTTGTTTGGGTGATTCCTCCACTCTGAGATGGCAAGTGCCAATACAAACTTGTGCTCCCATGTACCATCACGTATATATTGGGAGACCACAATAGGTTGCATCATTTATCCTTAGGAAGCTGTGTCTGCTGCCCTATCAATCGTAATGCACCGAACACAGCATTTGGGAAGATTGACTGTCGTACCGTAAAAAGTATTCTGCAGTTTTACGATTGGTTTGGTAATCCTCTTTGCCTAGATCTACAAAGAAGTCCATTTTGCTGCTTTTCAGACTCCTTAAAGGAAAAGGTCCTTTGAGCACTTGTCACTTCAAGCTCAATAAAAATCGAAGGCGACTAGAGCCATCTTTTGTTTTTTCTCGACTCCTTAAAATTGAAAAAACAAGTTGTGTCCAAGTGTCTAAAAATTTATTTTAATTAGAATAACGTCACAAATTCCCCTCGTTTATCTTCAAGTTGAGAAAATGGAGTCTACCAACCAAGGATTTCCCCCTGAAGGAAATCCTAGTCCTTTCTCCTCTTTGGGAGATGTTGGTCCACCCCATATGGCCACTTTGTCACTTCCAGGATTGAAAATTGGTTTTCCGATTTGGCTCTTCTCTACCTCTGTCATTCAGAATCCCATAATTCTTGAACAGTCTAATCAGAAACTAGACGACACTAGAGTTTCCTCCCAACCTTGTACTTTATCTGATTCTCCCTCTCCTCCTTCCTCTTCGCTTGATAAAGCCAATAAAGATAAAAGTCAAGTAACTGAGAAGAAGAAGAAGCAGAAAGAGAAAAAGGAAAAGAAGAAAAAGGAACCAAAATCGAAAGGGAGCAACCAAGTATCGTTTAACGAAAATTCACACACCGCATAGTCAAAACCTAAATCTCCTTGCATCATTTACAATGGAGACCACTATCACCGAGATTGTCCCTGCATCCCTCGGCTCTTAAGGGACTGGTCTCCTCGTTTGCACAATCCGATAGCTTCAACCTCTGGCGATCACATTGAATACTCACCATCAGCTAGTGAAAGTGAAGCACATGGACAGAGAAGGAATCCTAAACTTCCTTATAAGTTGTGTAAAGGCGATCACGTCGTCCATCGTTGTCCCTTCCTTGAAGAGGCTAAAAGAGTTTTGGATAATCATCCTGTTTCACCGCTACGACTTCCTCTTGGATATCAAAAACTCTTGCCAAGCCCTCCACTGGTTGAAAATTTGGCTGGCCCATCATTGTGGTCAGCCGAAGCACCTATCATTGAAAATGAACCCTCTGAATCCATACCAGGGAAAAGTCAAAGGGTCTATATAGTAATTGACCCGGTCTTGCCTTCAGAGTGTTCATCTTCAAATGATATTGTCGCTGAAGAGAAAGAGAACGACACCGTTCAAATTCTTTTCATCAACATCGACTCTGATGAGCTTGGGGGCAGTCCTCCCATTCCTTTACCATAGGAAGGAAGTTCATCAGAGTCCTATCTGGCCGTCTATTCAGTCCCACCACCAAGAAACCTAGTTGTTTCCTTCGACTGAAATCTACTAAGCAGACCCCGTTTACCATCCAGTGTACCATTTAGAATCATTGTACAAGCTTACAAAATGGTCATGGTTAGTACCATCATTGATGAAGGGGCTTCTATGAGTATCCTTTCCTCAACTGCTTGGAAAGAGCTTGGTTCGCCATCGCTTTTGCCTGAAATGAGAAATCTGACAGGCTTCGACAAGGGAACCAGTCGACCTTTAGGGATCCTTCCAAATGTGCCCATTACTTTGAGAAGGAAAACTGTTCACATGAACATTATGGTAGTTCAAGGACCTTTTGATTATAATCTACTCCTTGGACGCGACTATATTTATTACATGGGAGCCATCGTCTCCTCACTCTTTAGAGTAATGTGTTTTCCACAAAAAGATAGAATGGTCAAGCTCATGGACCATATGTCATTCCTCAGATCACACATCACAAATAGTCAAATGTTGTCCCTAAATGGTCTTTTCACGCAAGAAATGTCTCATCGATCTCCAGTCCATCCACCTGATGAGCGCGAGTGATTCAGGAAGATGTGACTCAAACCTAGGGGGCATGCACCCCGGTCTATTTCTGGAGGAAAGCCTTAGGTATACAGTGGATTTCCCCAAGGGATATATGACTAGTCTGACACCCGTGCTCACAGGAATGGGATTGGACTGGAATAAGATACCTTCGTTAAGGTAATGCATAGTGGCATGCGGTTGCACCACTCCCCTTTATCTCTTTCGATAGACATCGCCAAGAAAGCATTTTATCTGCTACGCGGATGAAACTTTCTTGGTAACCTGGAAATGTTTTGCTATACCTGGGGGCATGCAAACCTTTCTGCATGCAAGTGAAGAGCATCTATTTATTTTTTAAATTTTTAGGACTTCTAACCATTTAAACCCATAAGGCTAGTCGTTTCCTAACTCGCATAAAGAAAGGATCCGGGGCAAAGTTTCAAAAGGTGCAAGCTCTATAAAAAATGGCATCTTGAATGAGACATTCTTATCATACAACTGGTGAGCAATGTTGTCACAGAGTTCAAGCTCGTTAAAAAATAAACTCTCCATGAGTAGTTTTAGCACATAGTTCAAGCTCGTTAAAAAATAAACATAAGTCATGAGCAAGTGTTTCCCCCAACGTTTAAGCTCATTTAAAAATGAACCGGTAAATAACCATTGTGAATGCCTTATCGCCAGCTTTTGAGCCTTGGTCGTGTTCTCGCCATCACCTCCACTCTATTTTTAGCTGATCATTCACCCCGATATGATTTTTTACCCCTTCGAGGAACATCTGCGAAGAGTGATTCTGCTAGCCATCCTTGTTTACTCGAAACTATCACTCATTCCTCAAAAATGAGTCTTCTTTAAGCTCTTTTCACCTGACTTGTAAAATATGAAAAGATTGCCAAGCGATTGGCCTCTCCAGCTCATTAAAAAACATCGGAAGTGCTATCCCTCCTCTAGATTTTAATCTTTTTGGACCTGAGGGATTATTACACAAAAAGGTCAAGCGGTTGTGTTGTTCGACTCGTTAAAACTATAAAAAATTCATCCCTTTTGTATTATTTTACGCTTTTTCGGACTTAAGGGATTATACAATGAAAAAAGAATCTTCGGAGTCTTCTTTTCGTTTATTTCAGACTCTCTAAAATTGAAAGATACCGAGTTATCTTTTTTCTTAAACTCGTTAGAACCGAATAGAGACAAACTCATCCGAATGGATGAGAACGAGTTTGACTGTCGCTAGGCTCGCTAAAATATAGTGACAGGTTCGCCCGAAGGGTGGATTATAGAACAAGCGTATGTTATCCTCCTCAAGATTGACAAAATAAAGAGGTACTGTTCAGCCATGACTGGGGAAAATTGGGAAGAAAATAAGAAGAAGCTTTATTGGTAGCAAGTCGCTCTTAACATGAAACTTTCCTTCGACATCCATGCTGGGTTGGGTTGTTCCATTCACTAGTCTTCACCATTGGTCTGTCACACCATCCATCTTTGGGGTTAACGCTACCAATCCATCATCAGTGTCACTGATATGTTCAAGAGAAGTCATTCAGACAATTCACCTGTGTCTCACCCACTGCAATACATTCATACTTCATTCCTTCATGACCGCCACCCTGAACCCTATATCGTCAGTTTGTTTTCACCTCCAAAATCATTTGCTTCGTTCCGTTTCATTGATGTGGGATTCATTAAGGCCCTCTTGCGACGGGTCGCTTCTTGTTGACATTAACTCATTATCCAAGAAGTTGACTTAGGAACAACCCTTTCAGTACTTTGAAGCTTGCATGCCTCAATGGCAAGTTTCTCACTGTCGACGATAGGTTTACGTCAATGGCCTTCGACTGAGAGATTTTGTATGGTGTTCGATGCCAAGTCCCTTTTCACACCATGTAAATTGTACTGTAGTACCTTGAGGGTCATTTTCATTATTGGTGATTCCTCTCGCGCCTGTTAACAACTTACATCATTGGCTGGTAATCAGGCGATGTCTTTCCATGTTCGACTCCAGAACATTTTTC